>JAODAL010016689.1:0-79921 GCA_025379985.1 Phyllomedusa bahiana | reverse complement strand
AAAAATATATTTTTTTTTTTGGTGCCAAATTCAAAGCAAAGGGAATTTAAAAATGATCTTTTTTGTGGGGGAAAGAAAAAACGAATTGAAAACCGCTACTGTTTGTGCGGCTAAATTTTCTTTGGGCAATTTACATCCAGGGGTTAAATTTAGGTGTTTTGCTGGTGTTTGAAAAAATAAAGTTTTTTCAACCCCAAAATTTTTTAATTTTTTTTGGTGCCTAATTCACAAGAAAGGCAATTACAACTGTATCTCTTGTTGTGTGGGTAGAAAACACGCAATTGTAACACGCTACTAGTTTGTGCGGCTCAATTCTTTGGCGCAATTTACATCCGGGGGTTAATTAAGCGTGTTTTGTGGTGTGTGACAAAAATAAAACCGTCTTTTTCAACGCCAAATATATATATTTTTTTTGGTAGCCTAATTCACAAGCAAGGGCAAATTACAACTGTATCTTTTGTTGTGTGGCGTAGAAAACACGCAATTGTAACACGCTATTAGTTTTTTGCGGCTCAATTCTTTGGCGCAATTACATCCAGGGGTTAATTAAGCGTTGTTTTGTGGTGTGCTGACAACAATAACCCGTCTTTTCAACCGCAAAATATATATAATTTTTTTTGGTAGCCTAATTCACAAGCAAAGGCAAATTACAACTGTATCTCTTGTTGTGTGGCGTAGAAAACACGCAATTGTAACACGCTACTAGTTTGTGCGGCTCAATTCTTTGGCGCAATTTACATCCAGGGGTTAATTAAGCGTTGTTTTGCTGGTGTGCTGACAAAAATAAACCGTCTTTTTCAACGCCAAATATATATATTATTTTTTGGTAGCCTAATTCACAAGCAAAGGCTAATTACAACTGTATCTCTTGTTGTGTGGCGTAGAAAACACGCAATTGTAACACGCTACTAGTTTGTGCGGATCAATTCTTTGGCGCAATTTACATCCAGGGGTTAATTAAGCGTTGTTTTGCTGGTGTGCTGACAAAAATAAAGTCTTTTACAACACCGAAATATATACATTTTTCTTGTAGCATAATTCACAAGCGAAGGTTAATTAAGCCTGTTTGTGCTTTTACATTTAGTAAAACACAGTGCTTGTAAACGACACATACAATTAAATTATTACAGGCAATTTGTGCAGCGCAATTTATATCCAAGGGTTACCAAGCTGTTACTGGGTTCATTTGGAGTCAAAAACAGGGTGTATATTTATCATATACAGATAGCTTCATCAAACAGTGTCTGTACATTTTAGAACAAACAGTATGTCAGAAAGAGAGGTGGCAGGCTCTGCAACTGCGAGTGGCAGAGGCACAATCATTTCTGAAACGGGCCCAGGTCGCGCAACAGCAAGGGGACGTCGCAGCAGGGGTCACTCGGTGAGGCCACAACTGCCGCTGTCATCTAGCGGCCGTGTGTTTGTTCAAGCAACCCAAGGGTTCTTGATTGGTTGACTAGGTCATCCTCTTCCTCCAGATGAATCTGACAACCCCAGCCAAGAGTCGGTGGGAACCTCAGACACAACATTAGTTGGCATGGCCGGGAGCGGGTCAGCGGCCCTCACCTGTCCTCAGCCGCCTCTGTCCCATCCAGTTCCCTCAGCCAGGGATCTACTATGTGGTCTGGGCTCAGCGCCACTATATAGCGAGGATGAACATTTGAGGAGGGCAGTCAGCAGCTACGTGGCAGCGAAGAAATGGGGCCAATATCCCCAGCTTCTTGCAGTAGGCGGCAAAGTATAGATGTGGAGAGTGGCATGGGAGGTCATGTGGTGAGAGGTCAGCCTCGGCTTACCAAGACCGGTGATGAGGACAGTAGTGACGATGAATAACAAATAGATGATGATGTAGCCGACCGCACTTGGGAGCGGGTGAAGCAAGGGCTTCATCATCGTCAGGAGAAGAGGGCGTCAGCTTGCGGTCAGGCAGCGGCGCAGCCAGCAAGTGGGTTGTGTGGCCGTGAGTCAGCAGGGTAGCAGCAGTGTGAGGTCGGGAGCCAAGCGGCACGGGGTAGAAAACCGCTTCGCAGGTCCAAGACAGTAGCGGCACAGGGGCTCAGCGAGGGGCAGCGGCGGCAGTATTAACTCATTGCGGAGCGTTGGCGGTAAAATCTGCTACTCGGCGGTGTGGCTTTTCTTTGCGTAGACACCGGAGGAGGACGAATATGGGTATATGTAGAATCTGTGGGCAGAAAGTGGAAGCGTTGCCAGGGAGCTAACGTTGGCTCAACAGGCCCTGCGTCAACAACAATTGCAGCGTCACCATTCCGGTGGCCGGGAGAAAAGTGGCTCCAGATGTGGTGGTTCCATCCTGCCGCTTGCAGCTGCAGCAGCAG
Organism: Phyllomedusa bahiana; assembly: GCA_025379985.1. NCBI lineage: Eukaryota > Metazoa > Chordata > Amphibia > Anura > Hylidae > Phyllomedusa > Phyllomedusa bahiana. The sequence goes on along the minus strand of JAODAL010016689.1, from coordinate 77,585 downwards.
GCCAGTGGCACGCATGCCTTTTCAGCCAGGTCCCAAGGCTCCACCACCTATGCGAAGGCAGCTGTTTCGCTTTGACTTCCTCTCCCGGTCCATGTTGCTCTGGCTCCTCGCTATCATGGCGCCTGCTGTCGTTCAGAGAGGCGTATTGTAAAGGAGGACAACAGTATGCGTCCAACCATCCTAAGGTGTCCAGCAGTGACCGGTGCTCGGTCATGTTGTGGTACTGCAGTCCCTCACTTTCCAATTGGTGGACTCTGACATCAGAGAACTATGCTTGTGCGAGCCGAGATGGAGAGTTCCAAGCCGTATTCTCTTTTCAAAAATGGCTAGTGCCAGCACTTCATAAATATGTAGTTAACTGAAAGTGGGGAGTCCTTGAGCTTATCGAGTTTGTTCCAAGGTTCCTCGGCTGCGCGGACGTCTGGATACAGTAAAAACTACTGGTCAGGGCCAGTACATGTCCTTTACGGCCCACTGGGTGAATTTGCTTCCTGCCCAGGCACACCAACAACTTGGACAGGAGACGCCGCTTTCTCCTCCACGTTGTCAAACTGCTGCTCCTGCGCCAATGTCCGCCTCCTCCTCCTCCACCACCACCACCATCTCAGCCTCCACAAGTACTGCTCCATCATACCACATGTGTAGGGCACAGCGGTGTCACGCAGTTCTACACCTAGCTTGCCTCGGCGAACGAAGTCACACAGGGGAGGAACTGCTCCGCGTCATGCAGCAAGAAATCGATGTGTGGCTTTCTCCGCGCCAACTGCAAATCGGAACCATGGTGACGGACAATGGGAGGAACATGGTGTCCGCGCTGCACCGAGGAGGGATGGTCCATGCGCCCTGCATGGCGCACGTGTTCAATCTGGTTGTAAAAAGGTTCCTGAAGTCTTCCACCGATCTTCAGAACATTCTGAAAATGGCCAGGAAACTGTGCATGCACTTTATCCATTCGTACAAAGCCAGGAACACCCTCCTCGAGTTGCAGCGGCAGAACGGCCTCCCCCAACACGCTCTGATATGCGATGTTTCCACCCGCTGGAATTCCAGCCTGCACATGTTGGACCGACTGTATGAACAGAGAAAGGCCATTAACGATTTTTTGATGATCCAGGCAGACAGAAGTACTGCCCAGTGTAACTTTGCTGTCAGCCAGTGGCAGCTCATTCGTGACTCCTGCCGTTTGTTGAGGCCATTCGCGGAGGCAACGTTATTTGGAAGTCGCCAGGACTACGGGATGAATAACGTCATTCCACTCGCTTCATGTCCTGGAAACAGTGCTGAAAAATATGTCTGGGCAGTTGACTGGATATGTGGCGGTACTAATCTCGTGGCCCACATGAGTACAGGTTGGGACCTGAAATGGAGGAGGTGGAGGAGGAGGAGGAGGACATTGGTAGCTGAAATGCATTGTCCTGGTGAAATGAGTGGATTTTTACCCAGGTGACAAGCTGAGGGGTGCAGGGACGGCAGTGGTAGGAGGTGGATGGAGATGAGGAAGACGAGGCAGATGCCTCCCAAGACCGTGGCAGTATACAGTGGAATGGAGGCAGGGAGCCACTCGGAGTTCTCTTGTGCAGATGTCACGCAGGCATGCTTATTTGCTGGCTAGTGACAGCCGAAATAGTCAGAATTCCGGCAGAGGGTTGACTTCTGGCTCTCCACCCTATTGGGACCCTCGCTACCGGTCAATGGAGCCTTTTTACAGCTATTGAGGGGAAGTCAAACTAAATACTATAGGGAAATCCTCGCTGTATACAATTGGCCGCTGCTATGTGCGGCATCGTCCCTCATCTGACCAGGTCTGACCGGGGGGTTCCTCAGCGCTCACGTACTACTGCCGCCGGGCTGCTGGGGGAAGGTGGGCGGCAGGGTAGGAGCAGTACCAGCTCCATAAGCAGATAACCTAAGTCTGGAGTCACTAATGAGCAGGCTTTCCTTCACACCGCCTATGAGGAGGGCAGTCCTCCCGAGCAGCAGCGAGCAGAGCGAGGGGGGGGGGGGGGACTTTGGAGCATTCCTGAACCAACAGGTTTGTGGCCTACTTGGACAGCCACCTGCCACCCCAGTTAGATGATCCGCTGGACTAATGGGCAGCCCAAACTGGATGTTGTGCCGCAAGCTTGCCGTGTTTGCAGTGGTGAAGCTGTCCTGCACATCCCACGGGCAGTAGTTGGCATCAGAGCGGTGTGCTTCAGTCGACGGCGGGGGGCCAGCGATTTTAAACCCCACCCCCCAAATATGGGGAGAACCCGATTGTACCACCGGGTGAATGTGGAAACGACTGACACTTTGTCAGATGAAATCAGCGTGGATGGGCCGGATTCACACTACAATGCCTTAGGCCGTCATCTGTCTGGGTGCAAACTTTCTGCCTCAGCCACTATTCTGATGCCGCCACCGCACTGATGCCACACATCTGCTGATAGTTTATCATCTTGGGCACTACATCGTCTTTACAGGGACTGGTTTGCCACCCACCTCACCCTCTGTCATTGTGCCACTCTATGTGCTCATTGCTGCTGCTGCTGTTGCTGTTGCCGTGACATCCACACTGTGTTCATTGTGCACTATGCGGCCTGGTATGTTTTGCCACCTCCAGAATGTCATTGTGCCACCACTCTCCTGACCTCATGCTGTTGCTCATGTCATCACCTCCCACTCTATGTCATTGTGCTTCTGCCTGACCTCATGCTGCTCGCCGACGTGACTCCGCTCTCAGTCATTGTGACGCTACTGGAGCCTATACTATTTTTGCCACCTGCAGATTGTCAGTGTGCCACTCTCTGACCTACTTGCTGATGCTAATCGTATCACCTCACTCTCTGTCATTGTGCCAATGCCCTGACCTCATTGCTGCTGCCCGCCGGTTGACCTACACGCTCTCAGTCATTGTGCCGCTCTGTGGCCTAATACTATTTTGCCCACCTGCCAAGAATGTCATTGTGCCACTCTTGACCTCATGCTGTTGCTCCTGTCTTCAACCTACCACTATCTGTCAGTGCACTGCCTGACTCATGCTGCTGCCGCGTGACCTCCACATGTGTGTGATTGTGCACTCTGTTGCCCTTATACTGTTTTTCCGCCTCCATATGTCATTGTGCCAATGTATGACCTCATCTGCTGCCCCCCCCGCCCCCCCGTGACCTCCCACCCTGTATCATTTGTGCCACCTGTGGCTAATATGTTTTGCTCACCTCCAGTATGCCATTGTTGCCACTGTCTTCTGACCTCCATACTGCTGCCGCCGTGACTCCACACTGTAATCATTGTGCCACTCTGTGGCCTCATACTGTTTTGCCGCTCTCCTAATGTCATTGTGACACTGCTGACCTCATACTGCTTGCCGCCGTGACCTCCACACTGTAGTGATTTGTGCCAACTGTGGCCCTAATACTGTTTGCACCTAGAATGCCATTGTGCCACTGTGTGACCCTCATTTACTGCTGCCGCCGTGACCTCCAACACTGTGTGGATTGTGCAACTCTGTGGCCTAATTACCTGTTTTTGCCGCCTCCAGATTGTCATTGTGCTCTGCCTGACCTCATGCTGCTGCTGCCATGAACTCCACACTGTTTGTGTTTGTGCCACCGTCTGTGGCCTAATACTGTTTGGCGCCTCTTGAATTCATTCGCTGCACTGCCTGACTCATGCTGTGGGGCTGCGCCTTCACCTCCACACTCTATCACTATGTTTGCCCACCCTGAGATCTCAGCTTGTTTTTTTCAGCTTTCGCTAGCATGGACGTTTATCAGGCTACTTTCCCGCTTGAGTTTTTTGGTCAGTTTTGCCCTCTTAAGTGCCAGGGAATTTTATAGTGAGCGATTATAAGAGCGGCGGCAGTCCATGTGCGTGTCATACATAAAACACAAACATGTATGAAGACCAAACCAAGCGCCCTCCCCTCTGCATATTTATGCATGGCCCAACGTTCTTCAGGCACCCCTGCGTCTCGGCAGCATGGTAATAGCTGTTTTTTTAACGTGATTCGTGCCGAAGTAATTCGGACCGAAACAAAATTTTCTGTCGGAAAAATCGGCGAGAAGTGAGCCGAACCGAATTTTGAGAAATTCGGCCATCTCTAAATGTGATATTAAAAAATGGTCTTTAAAACCAAAAATAGACAAACTTTAAGGATTAACATCTGGCTGAAAACAATATGAGAGGTTTATTCAGTACTTTTATTTTCTGAAATGTATTTTCTACCCATAATAATCATTATGAGTAGACAAGGGCATTACAAATTCATACCTAGTTCAAATAAAATATACTATACTTTTTATTACTATGTACACCATTTTTTTTCATTTTCTCAATGTCAAATGAGATTTAACAAATTATTTTATCCAAAATTTAAAGGGAATATGACGGCAATTTTTTTTTTTACTTATTAAATCAAGCCCCTGATCTATATTCTTTTCCTCTCAGCCGTTTTTATTTTCTGATTGTAGATTTCTCAATTTCGTCTTCTTTTATTTTTGGGGGGAAGACTTTCTTTTTTCACTTTTTAACAGCGTCAAGGATACTTTACGCGCTTCATGAAAAATGGGATTCTTAAAACAGATTTGCCCCCAACGATTGTATAGGAATTTTCCTATGAAGGGGGGGAGAGGGGGAGTGTGACATCCCCTCTTGTGATTGGTGGATCCTCTTTTATCTGTACACATTGGGTCTCCTTTCTTTTGACCGCTTTTAGATAATGACTGACACTGAAAGGCTCTCAAAAGAACAGGAATGTAGCGCTTTTAGGCTTAGTGGCCAAAGTGAAAATGCAGGACAAAAAAAATTTTTTTAAAAAAATATGAACATGATATGGGAAAATGAAAAAAAAAAAACCCAAAAAATTCCTAAAAAATGTGTTTAACAAAAAAATGGGGTTTAAATTAAAATCTTTTTTGATACACTTCCCTTTAAGTCGTGAAATCGGGAAAAAATTTTCCCCCCAAAAATTGGCCTGTTTTACAGACAGGTTTTTATTTTTTTTTTAAGGAAAAGGAAGCTGTTAAAGGGGTTGTCCAGTTGTCCAGTTCATTCAAAAAATAAATAACATGTGAGTGCTGCCTTCATATTCAGTGTTGGCTTTGTCCTTTCTTCTGTTTACTTTCGTCTTCTTCCAAATGGGATATCAGTGTTGCAGCCGCTGCTTGGCTGCAATGATCACGTGCTAAATCACTGTTCATTTTCAAGCGATAATGTAGAGAGCCAGGGCAAGAACAGAGGAGCAGAGGAAGGTGCGTATAGGTTTCTTTTTATGCTATAGTATATTATTTCATTTTTTAATGAACTGGACAATCCCTTTAACCATAGATAAAAATCCAGTCTGTATGAAAAATCTTTGTGTGTTATCACAACTTTAAACTTAATAAACCATTAAAAGGATTTTCCTATCTAAAATGCTTCTTGGTTTTTGTTTTAAAGGGCCCGTTGGTTTTCCAAAAAAATTATGGCCAACTGCACATCTGTCTAACAAAATTTTGTTTCCATGACCATTTTAAATAAAAAGGGGAAGCAAGTATTTCTATCATGTCCTATTTTTTAGAGTAAGTAAATTTTAAAAATTAAATGGGGCACTCTGTTTTTGGGTTTGGTGCGGGTCCCAGAGGTGGGAATGGACCATCAGGCATTGTGGCTTTTCCCAGAATATGCTATCTTTGTCTGTAGTGAGACAACCCCTTTAAATTCCCTCCAAGGTGAAAGGCTACATTCTTCTCACTGAGTTTTCACTGAGCACATAGTATAGTATCTTAAACGTGCAGGGGGGCCTAAAGTTTATAAATTGCTTTTGACCACTTACCATAATAAGAAGAATTTTTTGGCGAATGCTGCCATTTTTCCTTTATACACAGTTATACCATTTTCAGTACACTCATAAAAATTTTGTTTGACCTAAATCAATCCCCGTATTTGTTCTGAAATTTTTTAATAGTTTTAAAGGGGGAAAAACAGAATGCACTTTTTTTATACAATTGGGGAAAAAATACAATACAAAAGTAATTTTGTAATAGATATCATGCGGTTTTTAAATTATGTGTTTTTGTCATTAGATAAAATAGGGTAAGAGGGGCAACTGAAAGCAAACAACTAGATAAAGGGATTTTTCTTTCAGAATTTCTGAGGAATATTTATAAGAAGGATAATAAATTAAAGACCATGCAAATAAATCTTATAAATTACAAAATGCCTTATAAAGCTAGTAGTAGGTCGCAAATTATCTGTGACCTCTTTTGCGATGGTCAGGCTGTTTGCGTAATATAGCATAATGAATTAGGGAGAGATATAACAGATGGATTGATCTGGGACTGATGTACACATTTATCAGAAGGACCTTAGTATGCATGAAGCAAAATACGCAAGATAAAAAGATTAGTAGCTGAACAAAGAATCTGGAACTATCTTAATGAAGAGAAAGAGAAGTGACTATAAAATATGCATCAAGTATAGTTGATGCAAGGATGTCTTTGGAGGCCAATATTTACTTGCTATGGGAAACATATTCAGGGCTCCAAAATGTCCTATTACAGCCTAGTTAATTTGGGAGACAGAATAATTTGGGTTAAGTGCATTTATTCGAGTTCTTGTCAGTGCTTTGAAAGAGACACTATTTATACCACAATTTGTGACAAGTGGTTATATTACAACTGGCATTTATACAAATGAGTCCCCTACCCTTTTATACACAACATAACAAATAGATTAGGTTCAAGAGGTGTCAAGGTGACTGTTACAGTGAGGTTGGTGTTCTCGCCAACTGGCCAGAAACTACATCAGCCTCACTCTGCATCATCATTAATTTTAAATATCTCCTTCTGTTGCTGTCTAAAAACAGCTTGCAATATCCCTCTGTACAGATTAAAATGGTCAGTAACAGCGGTACATGGCAGTGACAAACCTGTTCAGAGTTCAGCTGATGAAATACATCTTTTCTAATGCTTCTGCAATGCATTTAGAAATGTCTATGGAGTCTGAGAGAGAAAACAGCAATCGCTCTAGGAGAGGTGGTTATTTGGCAAGCAGTGATAAGGAACAGTCAATACTCGCCTTAACCCTTTTGTGTCCAAGGGTCATTCATCTTCTCTATGTCAAGAGCAAAATGTTGGCTTTTAAATTGTCACAACTTACTTTTTATTTTCATATTTTAGTCTGCTCAGATATTTGTTTTCTACTTTTGTTATGGAAACAGGCAGGGAAATTAAGGAGATGTTCACACGGCGTTTTGAATACGTTTTAAAGATCTGAAAAACATATTCAAAAATGCTCCGTAGAACACATACAACATGCACCCAAAGTATATTGCGCGTTTGGATTAATTTTTGCTGCACCAGAAACGCTCCCTAATGTTTTAAATAGGGCGTCTGCTGCATCAAGAAATCACAGAGAAATCTATACAAAATCTACTCTAAAATATAACTTTTAATTGTTATCACTTAAAATACAGGGACCATTATAATGTCACTTAATACACTACAACCCAACTGGAAAATAGATCTACACTACACATCGTGAAGAGCAATAGATAAATTGGTAACCACCATAATGTCTCACATATGTATACAGACAAATAGGCCAAAAAAAATAAAAAATACTAATGCAAGTGTACACTATCACCTATTGTAGTCCTACACAATAAGCAGTGACATTGCCCCAAAAAGGGCGGCCCCACTGAAGACGGCTCTCCCTATCACAGCCCTCACGTCTATGCACTTGCAATAGTGGTCACCAAACACCTCTTCACAAATAAGGTAACACCACATCACTAGTGCAACTCATAGAATAAATACAAATAATAGAAAAATCTTACTGTCCTTATAAACATACGTCTGCTGCATCAAACAGATCAAGAATTGACATGTCAATTCTTTGAACAAACCCTGAAGATGGATCATAAAGACACATGAAAAACACGCGTTGACGCATCGTCTGAACGCCAATGTGTGTTTTACATTGCTTTCAATGTAAATCACAATGCACATTGTTAGATGCATGTTTGGATCTGTTTTGGGTCTGAAACACAGATCCAAACATGTATCTAAAAGTTGCCGTGTGAACATCCCCATAGTGAATGTTCACACATTGTTTGTGAAATACGTATTTGGCTACCTATTACATACCCAAAAATGTATTTAACAATGTTCCATTCAGTTTTCAATGATTTTACATACGCTATTGCATTTAGAGATGGGCGAATCGATTCTAACGAAGTGGGATTTGTTTAGAATTTCAGGAAAACTTCAATTCTGAACGAAGTCGAAGTTTGGGGTGATTCCCAGGAACGAAGTGTGTTTTTATTTGATAAAATGGCTGCGAGCACATGGCATTACATGGGGCAAAGAAGTCTGGGAGGAAGAAAGGAGTAGCCTAAATAACATGTGCAGAGATGAAGCCAATCAGAGACCGGCGGGATTCTGTGACGTCACTGCACTGTATAAGTCCGGGCGCGACACTGGCAGTTCATACTGCTCTCTCTGTGCTGTGTTGTAGCTGCTGCAGCTCCAGTATTAGAGATCTCACACAAAAGAAAGACCTTTTATACAGCGATTTTTGGGGGTGTCACAGCTTTTCTCAGAGACTGCTTCTCCTACGTTCTAATTCTGATTTTGTGAGGAATTGGAACTGAAGTCCAGTGTGCATCTAATTCAGCTGCATATACATTTTAATGCTATCTGCTCAGTTCTGGAGCACATTGAATATCCAAGGGTTATCTAAGCTTGTTGTTGCTGTTGTATTCAGTTAAAGAAACAGTGTTTTTACAAACCAAATACCAGTTAATTTTTGACTGCTTATGTCTTTTGCGCAATTTATATCCAAGGGCTACTTAAACGTTTTTGTGCTATTGTAGTCAGTAAAAGAAAGTTTTTTTTTTAAATGCCAAAGAAGAAATTTTGCCTGTAGCATAAATCATATCCGAAGGTTAATTAAGTTTTTTTCTGCTGTTGTGGTTAGTAAAATACACGTCGCTTTAACACGCTACGTAGATGGTTATTTTTGGCAGCTCATTTCTTTTGCACAATTTAGATCCAAGTGTTAATTAAGGGTTTTTCTGCTGTTGTGATCAGTAAAATACATGTTGTTTTAACACGCCACATAGCTGTTAATTTTTGGCATCTCATTTCTTTTGCGCAATTTAGATCCAAGGGTTAATTAAGCCTTTTTCTGCTGTTGTAGTCAGTAAAAGAATCGGTGTTTTTCAACGACAAAGAAGAAATTTTGCCTGTAGCATAATTCATATCCGAAGGTTATTTAAGCCTGTTTGCGCTTTTTTATTCAGTAAAATACACAGAGTTTTTTAAACGGCACATACACTTTTCCTGTCCATTTGCGGAGCACGATTTATATCCAGGGGCTACCCAAGCTTGTTAGTGGGTTCATTTGGAGTCAAATACAGGGTGTGTATTTATCATATACAGATATCTTTATTAAACAGAATCTGTACATTTTAGAACAAACAGTATGTCAGACAGAGAGGTGGCAGGCTCTTCACATGCGAGTGGCAGTGGCACAAACATACTTGGAGCAGGCACAGGTTGCAGCACAGCAGGGGTCACTCGGTGAGGTCAGAACTGCCGGTGTCATCTAGCGGCCGTGTGTTGACCAGCAACCCAAGGGTTCTTGATTGGTTGACTAGGTCATCCAATTCCTCCCAGATGACATCTGACAACCCCAGCCAAGAGTCGGTGGTAGCGTCAGAGACAACCCTTAGTTGGCATGGCCGTGAGCGGGTCAGCGTCCCTCACCTGTCCTCAACCCGCCTCTGTCCCGTCTGGTTCCCTCAGCCAGAGATCTACTATGTGGTCTGAGCTCAGCGGCACTATACAGCGAGGATGAACAATTTGAGGAGGACAGTAAGCAGCTACTTGGCAGCGAAGAAATGGGGCCAATATCCCCTGCTTCTTACAGTAGGCGGCAAAGTATAGATGTGGAGAGTGGCATTGGAGGTCATGTTGTTAGGGGTCAGCCTCTGCATACCAAGACCTGTAAGGAGGACAGCAGTGAAGATAAACCAATAATCGATGATGATGTAGCCGACCGCACTTGGGAGCCGGGTAAAGCAAGGGCTTCATCATCGACAGGAGAAGAGGGCGTCAGCTTGTGCCTCAGGTCAGGAGCCAAGCGGCCACTGTGTCGAAAACCCGCTTCATAGGTCCAAGAAGGTAGCGGCACAGGGGCTCAGCGAGGCAGCGGCGGTAGTAGTCACTCAGTGCGGAGCTTTGGCAGTAAAATCAGCTACTCGGCGGTGTGGCAGTTCTTTGCTAAGACATTGGAGGAGCCGAATATGGGTATATGTAGAATCTGTGGGCAGAAAGTGAAGAGTGGCCTGGGAGCTAACGTTGGCGCCACGGCCCTGCGTCAACACATGCAGCGTCACTATCTGGTGGCCTGGGAGAAACGTGGCTCAGATGTGGTGGTCCATTCTACCGACGCAGCAACAGCAGCGCCCAGTGGCACGCATGCCATTGCAGCCAGTCAAGGCTCCCCCACCTTTGCAGAAGGGAGCTGTTTCTCTTTGCCATCATCTCCCAGTCCAGACGCTCCTGCTCCTCGCTTCTCATGGTGCCAGCAGTCGTTTAACGAGGCGATTGCAAAGAGACAACAGTATACGTCCAACAAATCCTAAGGTGCAGAAGCTGACCGTTCTCCTGTCCAAGTTGTTGCTACTGCAGTCCCTCACTTTCCAAATGGTGGACTCTGCACCGTTCATAGAATTAATGGCCTGTGCCGAGCCGAGGTGGAGAGTTCCAAGCCGTAACAGAAGGTTGGCCAGTCCTTGAGCTTATCGGTTTGTTCCAAGGTGCACGGCAGCGCGGACATGTGGAGCTGAAACTATGGTCAGGGCCAGTACATGTCCTTTATGGCCCACTGGGTGAATGTGCTTCCTGCCCAGCCACACCAACAACTTGGACAGGAGACGCCGCATTCTCCTCCACGTTGTCAAAATGCTGCTCCTGCGCCAATGTCCGCCTCCTCTTCCTCCACCACCACCATCATCTCAGCCTCCACAAGTACTGCTCCATCATACCACATGTGTAGGGCACAGCGTTGTCACGCAGTTCTACACCTGGTTTGCGTCGGCGAACAAAGTCACACAGGGGAGGAGCTGCTCCACGTCATGCAGCAAGAAATCGATGTGTGGCTTTCTCCGCGCCAACTGCAAATCGGAACCATGGTGATGGACAATGGGAGGAACATGGTGTCCGCGCTGCACCGAGGAGGGATGGTCCATGCACCCTGCATGGCGCACGTGTTCAATCTGGTTGTGAAAAGGTTCCTGAAGTCTTCCACCGATCTTCAGAAGATTCTGAAAATGGCCAGGAAACTGTGCATGCACTTCATTCATTCCTACAAAGCCGGGAACACCCTCCTTGAGTTGCAGTGGCAGAACGGCCTCCCCAACACATGCTGATATAAGATGTTTCCACCACTTGGAATTCCAGACTGCACATGTTGGACTGTCTGTATGAACAGAGAAAGGCCATTAACGATTTTTTGATGATCCAGGCGGACAGGAGTACTCCCCTGTGTAACTTTGATGTCAGCCAGTGGCAGCTCATGCGTGACACTTGCCGTTTGCTGAGGCCATTCGAGGAGGCCACTTTATTTGTCAGTCGCCAGGACTACGGGATGAATAACGTCATTCCACTGCTTCATGTCCTGGAACAGATGCTGAAAAATAACTTCGTTCCGAATTACTTAGGCAAGAATCACGTTAAAAAACAGCTATTTCCAGGCTGCAAAAGAGCTGCAGGGTGCTGTAGAACGTTTTTGCCATGCTTAAAAATGCAGAGGGAGCTTGGTTTTGGTCTTCATACAATGTTGTGTGTTAGTATGACAAGCACATGACTGCTGCCGCTCTTAGAATTTGCTTCACTATAAAATTACCTGGGCAAATTAAGAGGGCAAAAAATGACCAAAAAAATGAAGCGGGAATGTTGCCTGACAAAGTCATGCCAGAGAAAGTGGAAAAAAACAAGCTGAGAGCTCAGGTGGCAACATTGTGACAGAAGTTTTGGAGGTGGGCGGCGCTAGCCACGCAGCATGAGGTCAGACAGTGGCACAATGACATTCTGGAGGTGGCCAAAAACAGGGAAAAGATCACAGAGTGCACAATGACACAGTGTGGAGGTCACGGCCAGCAGCAGCATAAAGGGCAGAAAGTGGCACAATGACAGAGTGTGTAGGTCACGGCATCAGCCAAGCAGCAGCATGAGGACAGACATTGGCACAAAGACACAGTGTGTAGGTCAAGCAGGCAGCCACAGCAGAAGCATGGAGGTCAGACAGTGCCACAATGACACAGTGTATGGTCACGGCAGCAGCCCACTGCAGCAGCCCATGAGGTCAGACAGTGCGCCACAATGACACCGTGTGTAGGTCAGGGCGGCAGCAGCCACAGAGCAGCAATGAGGTCAGACTGTGGACACAATGACACAGTGGGTAGGTCACGGCAGCAGCCACAGCAGCAGCAAGAGGGTCAGGGACGTGGCAAAATAACATTCTGGAGGGTGCAAAAACAGGAGTAAGGCCACAGTGTGGTGACAATGAACAGTGTGTAGGTCACAGCAGCAGCCACAGCAGCAGATTAGGTCAGACAGGTGGCACCCAATGACACAATGTGTGGAGTCAAGGCAGCAGCCACCGAGCAGCAGATGAGGTAGACAGTGGCACAATACACAGTGTGTCAGGTTACGGCAGCCCGCAGCATGAGGTCAGGCAGTGAGAAACAAGGACATTCTGAGGTGGGGGCAAAAACAGGAGTAGGCCACAGAGTGGGACAATGACACAGTGTGTAGGTCACCAGCAGCAGCCACAGCGCAGCATGAGGTCAGACAGTGGCACAATCACATTATGGGAGCGTGGCAAAAAAACAGGAGTAGGCCACGAGAGTTGGACAATGACACAGTGTGGAATGGTCAAGGCAGCAGCCACAGCAGCGCATGAGGTCAGGACAGTGGCACAAGACAGAGTGTGGAGGTCACGGCAGCAGCAACAGCAGCTAGCATGAGGTCTGGCCAGTGGCACAATGACATTCTGGAGGTTGCAATAACAGGAGTAGGCCACAGTGTGGGTCAATGGGACAAGTGTGGAGGTCAAGGCAGGCAGCCACGCAGGAAGCATGAAGTGTCTAGTCCAGTGGCAACAATCACATTCTGGAGGTGGCAAAAACAGGAGTAGGCCACAGGTTTGGACAATGTCAACAGTGTGTAGGTCACAGCAGCAGCCACAGCAGCAACATGAGGTTCAGGACAGTGGCAAAATGACACAGAGTGGTAGGTCATGGCGAGCAGCCACAGCAGCAGCATAGTCAGACAGTGGCACAATGATAAACAGTGTGTAGGTTACAGGGCTGCGCAGCATGAGGTCAGGCAAGTGGCACAATGACATTCTGGAGGTGGGCAAAACAGGAGTAGGGCCTCAGAGCGTAGAGTGGGGACCATTTTTACACAAGTATTTTAGTCACAGCAGCAGCCACAGCAGCAGCATCGAGGTCAGACAGTGGCACAAATGAGACGTGTGGAGGTAAGGCAGAAGCCACAAGCAGCAGCATGAGGTCAGACAGTGGCACAATCACAATTTTTGGAGGTTGGCTAAAAAAGGAGTAGGCCACAGTGTGGGACAATGACACAGTGTGGAGGTCACGGAGAGCAGCAAAGCAGCAGAATGAGGTCAGACGGTGGAACATGGACAGGTAATGTGGAGGTGGGTGGCAATATACAGTCCCTGGAAAGGTGGTTGGTGCAGATTGGAGAACACTGTCAGCAGTTGTGTGGCATCAGGGGGTTGCCGGCATCAGAATCTGTGGCTGAGGCAGGTAGTTTGAAATCCCAGATCATTACTCACAGTTTGGGGTGAGGGCGTCATGGGCTGATGTAGTCTGACGCCTAAGGCCTTGGTGTGTCGAAATCCTGGGCCGGATCCAACGCCTGATTCATTTGGGACACAGGGTCAGTCGTTCCTCATTTCCAGTGGACAGCGGGTTCTCCTTGGTGGTAAGATGGCCCCCGCCGCACTGAACACCCGCTTGAAAGCCACACTTCTGGCCGAGGAAGACAGCTTCTCCACTGCAAAATCGGCAGTTGCGCGCCCACACATCCAGTTTGGACTGCCAGTAGTCCAGCGGATTTCTAACTGGGATGGCAGACGTTGCTGGTCCAAGTAAGGCCCCACCTGTTGGTTCAGGGACTGACTCCCAGTCCTGTTGCTGTTGCTGCTGCTGGCGGACTACCTCCTCAATAGGCGGCGGGGTGAAGGGAAGCTGCTCTTCAGTGACTGCAGCCTTAGGTTAATGTGACGGGCATGGTACTGCTCCTACCCCCCCACCTTCCCCTGCACGCGACGGGCAGTAGTATGTGAGCGCTGGTGGAAACCCCCGGTAGGACCTGTCAGAGGAGGGTCGGATGCCACACATAGGCAGCGGCCAACTGATTACGCGAGGATTTCCCTATAGTATTGAGTTTTGTCCTCCCTACTAAATAGCTGGGGGAAAAATGGCTCCCATTTTGGACCGGTAGCGAGGGTTCAATACGGTGGAGAGCCAGAAGACATCCCCTCTGCGATGCTGACTCTTCGGCTCTCACTCGCCAGGCAAATAAGCATGCGGCAGGCCATCTGCACAAGTGACTATGAGGGGCTCCTGCCTCCATTTCACTGTATACTGCCACGGTGCTTGGGGGTCATCAGCCTAGTCTTCTCATCTCCATCCACCTCCTCAGCTGCTATGCTTCCTCCTCTTTTTCGTCACCTGGGTAGATAATCCATCATTTCACTCAGACAATGCTTCTGCTCCAATGTCTTCCTCCTCCTCCTCCATTTCAGTTCCCCTCCCGGACTACATGTGGCCACGAGATTAGTCGCACGTACTCCAGTCCCCTGCCAGACGATTTTTCTGCATCTGTTACAGGACATGGAGCAGTGGAATGACGTTATTCATCCCGTAGTCCTGGCGAATGACCAAAGACGTCGCCCTCCTGAATGGCCTCCAACAAAGCGGGGCAGGTGTCACGCATGAGCTTGCCAGGGCTGACATCAAAGTTATACACAGGGGAGTACTTCTGTCTTCCTGGATCATCTAAACAAATCGTTAATGGCCTTTCTTGTTCATATAGTCGGACCAACATGTGCAGGCTGGATATTCTCAAAGGGTGGAAAAACATGCATATCAGAGTGTGTTGGGGGAGGCCGTTCTGCGCTTGCAACCTTTAAGGAGGGTGTTTCCTGCTTTGTATGTCATGGATAAAGTGCAATGCACTGTTTACCTGGCCATTTTCAGAAATGTTTCTGAAGATCGGTGGAAGACTTCAGGAACCTTTTCACAACCAGATTGAACACGTGCGCCATGCAGGGGCATGGACCATCCCTACTGGTGCAGCGCAGGACTCTACCATGTTGCCTCCCATTGTACCGTATCATGGTATCCGATTTGCAGTTGGCGCGGAGAAAGCCACACATCGTTTTCTTGCTGCATGGACGCGGGAGCAGTTCCTCCCTGTGTGACATCGTTCGCCGAAGGGCAAGCCAGGTGTAGTAGAACTGCGTGACACTGCTGTGACCTTTACACATGTGGTATGATGGAGCTGTTCTTGTGGAGGCTGAGGACGGGTTGTGGGGTGGTGGAGGTGGAGGAGGCGGAAATTGGCGCGATAAGAAGAGCAGCAGTTTGGACACCGTGAGAGGAGAAAGCGGCGTCTCCTGTCCAAGTTGTTGGTGATGCCTGGACGAAGGAATTCACCCAGTGGGCCGTAAAAGGACATGTACTGGCCCTGACCGTAGTTACAGCTCCAGACGTCCGCGCTGCCGTGCACCTTGGAACAAACCAATAAGCTTAAGGACTGGCCCACCTTCTGTTCTACATATTTATGAAGTGCTGGTACTGCCTTTTTGGAAAAGAAATTACGGCTTGGAAACTCTCCATCTCGGCTCGGCAAAAACCCATTAGTTCTCTGAATGGTGCGGGAGTTCCATCCATTTGGAAAGGGAGGGACTGCAGTACCAACAACTTGGACAGAGCACGGTAGCTGCTGACCTTAGGATGGTTGGACGATACTGTTGTCTTTTTGCAATCGCCTCGCTGAACGGACCTGCTGGGCCATGATAGCGAGGAGCAGGGCATCTGGACCAGGGAGATGATGTCAAAGAAAAACAGCTTCCTTCTGCAGAGGTGGTGGAGCCTTGACTGGCTGCAATGGCATGCGTGCCACTGGGCGCTGTGTGCTGCTGTTGCTGCGGCGGCATGATGGACCACCACATCTAAAGCCACGTTTCTCCCAGGCCACGGATGGTGACGCTGCATGTGTTGACGCAGGGCCGTGGTGCAAGTTGCTCCCTGGCCACGCTTCACTTTCTGCTTACAGATTCTACATATACCATATTCGGCTCCTCCGGTGTCTTAGCAAAGAACTGCCCCACCGCCGAGTATCGGATGTTCCCGCCAACGCTCCGCCTGAGTGACTACTGCCGCCGCTGCCTGCTGAGCCCCTGTGCCGCTACTTTCTTGGACCTGCGAGCGGGTTTTTTACCCCGTGGCCGCTTGGCTCCCGACCTCACACTGTGCTATCTGCTGATCACGCACAGCCCACTTGCTGCTGCGCCGCGCCTAAGCGCAGCTGACGCCCTCTTCTCCTGACGATGATGATCCCCTTGCATCTCCCGGATCCCAAGTGGGTCGGCTACATATCATCTAATTTGTGTTTCATAGTCACTGCTGTCTCATTACGGTATTGTATGAAGAGGCTGGACCCATCACAAACATGACCTCATGCAATCTCAACATTTCTATACTTTGCCGCCTACTGCAAGAAGAGGGGATATTGGGCCCCATTTCTTCGCTGACAAGTAGCTGCTGACTGACCTTTCCTCATATTGTTCATCCTTGCTATATAGTGGCGCTAGAGCCAGGACCAATAGTAGATCTCTGGCTGAGGGAACCGGATGGGACAGAGGCGTTGTTGGGACAGGTGCGGGCGATGATCCTGATCCCCGGGCCCATGCATCTTAGGGTTTGTGTCTGACGTTCCCACATGACTCTTGGTCTGTGGGTTGTCAATGTCATCTGGGATGAAGTGGAGTCTATAGTCAACTAATCAGAATACAATTGGGGTTGCTGATCAAACACCACGGCAGCTAGTTGACAGCGGAGTTGTGGGTCTCACCGAGTTGACCCCATGCTGCGACGTCCCTTTGCTGTGCTGCGACATGGGCCTGGGAATGTTTGAGCCTCTTTGCCACTCGCAGCGTGAGTGAGCCGCACCTCTCTGTCTGACATACTGTTTGTTCTAAAATGTACAGACACTGTTTGATGAAGGATATCTGTATATGATAAATCACCACCGGTATTTGACGCCATATGTACCCACTAAGAAGCTTGGGTAACCCTTGGATATAAATTGTGATCTACAAATGGGCAGGAAACATGGACTTGTATGTTTGCCGTTTAAAAATATACTCTGTAGTAATTTTACTGAATATAAAAGGACAAATACAGGCTTAAATTAACCTTCGGATTGGATTTATGCTACAGAATTCTCTTCTGTGGCGGTGAAAAACAAAGTTTCTTTTACTGAGTCCATACTGCAGGAACAACGCTTATTAAACCCCTGGTTGTAGATTGCGACAAAGAATTGAGCAACCACAAAACTCAGTAGCTTTGTGTTAGCCGTGATAACAATGGTGTTTTTTACTGCTACACAACAAGAGATAAATTGAAAGTAACCTTCGCTTGGGAATTTTGCTACAGTGAAAAATTTATGTATGTTTGGCGTTGGAATGAAACTGACGGGTTTCTTGGGGTCTGCACAACAGCAAAACAACGCATTAAATTAAACCCCTGGATGTAAAATTGCGCAAATTGGGCCACCAAAAACTTGTAGCTTTGTAGAGTGTTACAATGCGTGTTTTCTTCGCACACAAACAAGATATAAAATGTAATAACCTTCGCTTGTGAATTATGCTACAGGAAAAATGTATGTATTTTGGCGTTGTAAATGACGGTTTCTTGGTGGTCCTAGCACTCCAGCAAAACAACGCTTAATTAGCCCATGGATGTAAATTGTGCCAAAACAAATTGGGCCACAACAAACTAGTAGCTTTGTAGCGTGTTACAAGTTGCGTGTGTTCTACAGCCATCACAACAAGTGAGAAAATTGTAAATTAACCTTCGGCTTGTGAATTATGCTACAGGAATAATGTATATATTTGGCGTTGAAAAATGACGCTGTTTCTTGGGTCAGCACCTCCAGCAAACAACGCTTTAATTTAAAAACCTGGATGTAAATTGGCAATCGAATTGAAGCAGCCAAAATGACAGTGGTTTATGTATTGTAAAAAAAACACTGTTCCTTTAAATGAAATACAACAGGAAACTGGACTTAGCACCCCTTGGATATTCAATGTGCTGTGAGCAGATAGTTGGATTAAAATGTATTATGCTGCTGCCTGTGGACGCACATGGAATTCAGATCCCAATACCCCAAAAAAATCAGAAATAGAACATTAAGAGAATCAGTCTCTGAGAACAAAGCTGGAACCCCCCAAAAATCGCTGGCTATAATTATCAGTTCTTCAGTGTGGAGCTATCACAATCGCCGCGGCAGCAACCTTCCATAATCAGTATAGTGAGAGGAGTGTGAGCTCCCCGGCGTCGCCGCCCGGACTTCATATAGTGCAGGGTGAAGTCACAGATTCCCACCGGTCTCTGATTGCATTCACTCTCTGCACAAGTCATGCAGGCATGCCCTTCTCCTACCAGGAGTGCTTTGCCCCAGGTAGCGCATGTTCTCGCAGCCATTTTTATCAATCAAAAGCACACTTCGTCACCGAAAGTACCCCACAACTTCGACCCTCGTTCAGAACGAAGTTTTCCTGAAATTCTAAACGAATTCCACTTCGTTAGAATCAATTCGCCCATCTCTAATTGCAATCATTCATGTCAGTCCCTAGCCACATTGGAGCTCGCAAACTAAATTCCAGATTAACTCATCAGTATGTTTTTGGGGTAAAGCATAGCACCCGGTGGAGACCCATGTAAACACAGGGAGAACATACAAACTCCTTGTAGATGTTGTCTTTGATGAGATTTGATTCAAAGTCCCCAGTGCTGCAAGGCAAGAGTACCAACTACTGAACCAATGTGCCGCCCTATTTTCAACATGCACTTCTAGAATCCAAGATCACACAGTGGGTTATTGTGACTGAGATTCCTATGGGATGTATAAAACACAAGCAAAATTAGTCTGCTTGGCATGGGTCTTTTCCATTTAAAGTGAATGTCTCACCAATTTATATATTTTTTTGTTATTAAACCCAGATAATGATCTATATTCTTTCCTTAATAGCTGTTTTTAATTTCTGATTGTAGAATTTTTATTTCAGGTTTCTATATAGGTTTACAGGGCATCCATCTTGACTGAGATGCTTTTAACAGAGGTGCTTTACTGCAGCTTCATGGACAAACCCTTTAACTGCTAAGGGAGGGTCTTCGAGGCATGCTCTGTGACCTGTTTAGAAATCACTGTGCAGGGGGGAGGGGATCATAGAATTCAGCTTCTCTCCCCAATCATATAACCCTATATATCACAGAGCTTCACTCAATCCCTAATACCCTCCTTCTATCATATAACCTATATATCACGGGCGGGCTCGCTTTCTCCCTCTATCATTTTAAACCCTATAAAACACAGAGCTCAGTTTCCTCTCCCTCTATCATAAAAACCTATATATCACAGAGCTCAGTTTCTCTCCTCTATCAAAATAACCCTATATATCACAGAGCTCAGCTCCTCTCCTCTATCATATAACCCTATATATCACAGAGCTCGGGCTCCTTCTCCTCTATCATAAAAACCTATATATCAACAGGCTCAGCTTCCTCTCCTCTATCATATAACCCTATATATCACAGAGCTCAGCTCCTCTAGAATATTTCCCTATTATCACAAGTCAGCTTCTTCCTCAAAATCATATAACCCTATATATCACAGAGCTCAGCTCCTCTATCCAAATAACCTATATAACAAAGAGCTCAGATTCTCTAAGTTAACATATAACCCTATATATCACAGAGCTCGGCGTCTCTCCTCTATCATATAACCCTATAGATCACAGAGCTCAGCTTCTCTCCTCTATCATATAACCCTACATATCACAGAGCTCAGCTTCTCTCCTCTATTATATAACCCTATAAATCACAGAGCTCGGCTTCTATCCTACTTTCATATCCTAATTTTTTTTTAGGGTAGCAAAAATCACATTATAGGTTTCAGTCTTGTGTCTCTTCTTACATCACTGTTTATCAAAAGGCATGATGGGAAAGGAGCTGAGAAGCTCAAGCTCTCTGTTGGATGTAACAAATCCTCAATTTGCTTTTGACCCATAATGCCTTGTGATATGCAGATGTTTCGTGGAGTGCAAAAGGCAATTTTGAATCTCCACACCTAAAGGGTCTCCTAAGGAGAGAATTTTCCCCTTTTTGAGTACTCATTTCCTCCCACTCAGCCAAGCCAGCATTGCTCTGCTCTGTACTGAAGAGGGGCAAACACCTCGAAACGGCTGTATACAGATGGGTGATGCTGGCTTGGCTAAATATCCCTTTTGCTTTCCAAAGACCCAGTGGGTGAAAATCAAATTGAGGATCTGTTACATCCAACAGAGGGCGCTTGAGCTTCTCAGTTCCTTTCCCCTAATGCCTTGTGATATGCAGATGCTTCATGGAGTGCAAAAGGCAATTTTGAATCTCCACACGCCTATATAGGCGCTCTCCCTAAGGAGAGATCTTCCCTTTCTACATCACTGTTTGGAAGTGAACAGCCCAAATGGTGATTTAAGCAGAGGCTCATGATCACTGTAGCCAATCAGACGGCTTCAGTGGTAACATTTCATTCTGAAGAAAAAAGAAAGTTAACAGAAGACCAGGGAAAGGCAGCGCTGGAACAAAGATGAGGGGGAAGGCGAGTATAGTTTTTTTTTTGTCTGTTTGTTTTTGGAGAGTGTAGAACCTATTATTTAATGTTTTCTATGAACGGGACAACCTATTTATCTACATCTACACAGTGTCCGCAGAGAGTAGCCCCAACTGACCCTTTGGACCATTACACTGCTTCTCTGGCTCTGACATCTAAACAAATAACTCAGGAGACATCCAAGAAATGTGTCTTTGTGTAGGGATAATGTTGAACATAAATGACAACTATCACAGTTGGATGTGGTTGAACATAACACAATAAAAAAGTAAACAAATAAAGGATATTTTCTCAAAGTGTTTATTCTCAGTGGGACAACACATTTATAAAGAGGCCATATTCAGAGTTTATTAATTAGTAAGAAATAGAGGCTTTAGGGAAATGTTGCAGTATGGAAAATATCTCATCTGTTACAATCATCTCTAACAGAGCATAACATATTCAGTACTATGTCTGCATTGTGGTTGTTACAAAAAGATAGATTCCAAGTGTAGTGTGAAATTCTGTAGTTCTCTATGTGCACTTAAGTATAGCAATCGTTCTGCTATACTCTATTATTTGTCTGTTATGTTACTGCCAAGTGACAGTTAATGCAAAGCACATTTGCAAAGGAACACCGTAATAAAGGGGCTGGTATGCATGTGTTTGGATAAATCTCAACTGCGTGTTTCTTTTGCAGTCATGTACGGTATTTAGGTGTTGAAGATAATGTTGCTCTAACTGCAAACATAGGTTTTAGTCCTTCTAGAATGGGGCACTAAACTGGTGGACTGAGATTCGAATCCAGACTGAGGAAGCTAACTTGCCAAACCCTGCAGACCTGCCGCCATGCAGTTACATTCCACATTGCCATCAAAAACAAGAGCACAACTTCAGCAAGAAGAAATTGGGACAAGCACCAAGCAGAGTATGGAGAAAATAACAAGTCAGTGGGGTTAGAAAGCTCAGCCATAATATCTGTGGAGGATTAGATACATGCTGCTCACTATGACAGGTAGATATCAGGAAATCCCGGCAGCGACCTCTGATTGCTGCCATCTACCGCAGTCATGAAGAAGAACAAAGCAATCTAATTTAGTACTGCATTAAGTTGCAGCAGGTTGAGACTTTCTTGATTTACTTGATTTACCAAGAGCAGCATGAAATAGTGACAGGCTTCCTCATGGCAGTAAAGTATTTTTACTCTAAAATATTATGTTGTTTAATAATTGCGACTATGGTGACATTAAACAAAAACACTAACATGTAGTAATTGTGACTATAGTGACACGGTTTTCTACTTTACCAAAGAGAATTAACAAGCAACAAGCACGGTACAAGTAAAACAATCTGGAAAACCAGTTCAAGTCTTTCTAACCCTGACTTTTCCTATCTAGCAACTTGCATGCAACAAGGCAGTACTTTGGAGGCATTCCAGTGGGATGGGAGCCTCCCTCTACAGCCTCACATCGATCCAGGACCACACTCTGGTTAGACAATCCCTCATTAATGAAACTCTCCATGGTATACTACACCTTGCACTTTTCTCTCCATGGCAGCAACTGGATCACTCTGTTTATGCCTGGGTTCTTTTTTCCTCCTGCTAATCTTCTTTATGCTCTATCATCACCTATCGGATGGAGTGTGTAATGGTAGCTCAAACTCCACAGATAGAGAGACGTAGGAGATTATATATTTTGGATGCAAAATTGAAAACTGGTTTAGATTTTTTTCAGATTTTTTTTAGATTATTTTTATATATATATATTGTGGCAGAGCGACCACTGGTAGTCGCATGATCCTGCCTCTAGAGGGTCTATGGCCAGAAACCTTCTGCAGATGCGCCACCGAGGAACTGGGCTTGGTGGGGAAAAGCTACCTATATGGGGTCAGTAGTGTTATATTGCTGACACTAACGGTAGCGGCTAGAATAGCTGCAAGGCAGCTAGGTATGGGGTGGCTCTTTCGGGACAGCTATAGTGTCGGGTGGGTGGCTGTCCCCGCATTCCAGGTCCCTGGGTTCCAGCCCAGATATTGGACTCATCTCTGGAGGCCTATAAAAGCCTAGTACTCCAGGTGATCAGGGGGCGTGGCTGCTATCCTATTGTGTGGAACAGCAGAGCTGGGAAGAGAGCTCTGGCCCCCAGAGGCTACAGGAAAGCCGGGCACACAGTAAGCATTGTATTGTTTAAGGGGCTGTGCGATAGGCACAGACCTCTAGACAGAGAGGGACTCTGTGTGTGAATTAGTGGCCAGACGGCCAAGGATTTATTTTTATGTGTTTGTTTTTCGTGTAAACTGTGTGCCTTAATAAAGTTGGCTGAAGCCATAAAGAGAAGCCGAGTGTCGGTGTGCCAATATAGTTCTACCAAGGACGGCGATCCAAAGCGAGAAACCCCCGGGACGGGCCAAGATGGCGTTCCAGAGCTGAGCGGCAGCTTAATATATATATATATATATATATATATATATATATATATATAATATATATATATATATATATATATATATATATATATATATATAGTAAAGTCTGCAGCACTCCCGATCGAGGACAAAAAATCGCAGAGCTTTGTTCCATGTCCAAAGGTGCCGACGTTTTGGCCAGTTGGAACAAGAAGTTTAAATACTCACTGTCTGACATGAAATAATGTCCTACACTGTGAGAGACACTACTAATATGGCAAGAACATTGCATAGAGAAAAATTTTTGCAAAGTGGAAAGAGTCATGAATGATATTTAAGGAGCTGTCGAGGCGAGTATGTGAAAGACTGGCAGTTAGCTCCTGGCTGCTAGGTGCTAGATTTGGAAAGGAGAAATGACTGCTCAACTTTACAAGGGGAGATGTGCTGCCGTCAAATGATGATTTTTACTACTGCATAAAAGATGCAATCAGCCAACGAACGAGCAACATTCATTTGGCCGATAATCAGCTAGTTTAAAAGGACCTTAAAAAGACATGATGCAGGCCCTTTACTGGATTGCTTTCAGAGTCAATCCTGCCTCTTACAATAAATTATATTTAAAATACCCATCTGGTACATTCTTTTTAATAGCACATCCATCAGCTTGCATTGCATTATTCTAAAATTCCACGTAAGACTGAAATACTATTGTGGGGTAGTGGAACAGCCGCATTGTATTTACTCAGTAAAATCATATGTGTGACTTATTATTGTAAAGCATTCTGTTGCATCCTGGTGTTTGGCTACAAGATGGCACTGTCTCTGGAAACTGTTGCATGCAAATGATAGACATGTGACTAGAGACATGTGACTGGAGGCATGAGGGAGCGGCCATTTTTTGGGAAGAACAAGAAAGACAAAGAGAAGGCAGGAGGGAACAGATGCTGGCTGAAGATGGACTGAGCTTTCCTGCTCCTTTTGGGCTCAAAAGTGTGAGAACCCCTAAAGAGAGAGAAGTGTAACTGTGCGCACTGAAGCTGTTGTCAAAGAAAGCCCACGAAGGAAAGGACCCTCTGCAAAGACTGAGAGGAGCGACTACATCTTGGATGCCGACTTCAACAGCAGGGATCATCACTAGTGTTGAGCGATTGCGTTGGCTATCGAGATCGATCGATAGTCGGCCGCTATCGATAAGGTTTTTCGATAGTGAGCGTCGATTATGAGCGATGACCATTAAAGTCTATGGGAGAGCAACAACACCTTCATTATTACACCCAAACAAGGCTGGAGAAGCTGAAATTAACATCCACAACAGTCAAATGGATACGTGCTACATCTTAGGCAACACACTTAGGTTATAAAGTCACAGAAAAAAAGTCACAGACCATTCACTATCCCTGTCTTGTACCACAGCCTGACCCTTAAACCTGCATCACCCACAAATTGAAAAGTGCCAGAAGGCAGTATGATTTGAACCATCATCTTACTTGAACTGGACATTGAATATCCCTGTCCTGGGCCACAGCATGAGCCCCAAACCTGCATGACCCCCACATTTAAAAAGTGCCAGAAAAGGAGTCTTTCAACCACCATTATAGTTTCACTGGACATTGACTCTCCCTGTCCTGGGCCAAAGCATGACCCCCAAACCTGCATGCCCCCCACATTTAAAAAGGTTCCCCGGAAAAAAGGAAAGTTTTTTCCCCCCAAATTTATTTTGAATTGGCCCATTGGATTTAAACCTGTCCGGGGCCCCACGCATGACCCAGGCCCGGGTTACATTTGGGTGCGGTGAGAGCCCAGGCTGGGGGGTCCGTCTCTTTTAAAACAGAGGTTAAAAATTTCCCCTAAATAACGACAGAACGAAAACTGTCTTTGCTGAAGGGAGAAGAGGGGGAAAGCGGAATTTTGAAAAATCCACCCTTCCTCAGTCCCACAGCCCATACCTGGGTGCTTTTTCCCTTCCGGGAATGAGTGTGGACCAATTAAAGTTTCCCTTTGGGAAAAATTACTGGTGGTTAACGTCCTGTTCCCAAACAAAGGCCCCTTTTTTTGGGCCCATTCTTTTTCCCCTCATTTTACCCCAACATGCTGGGGGAAAATTGGTCTCTGTATTTTTTTTCTCTTTTTCCGTGCCCCTACTCCATGCCCTTCGGGGAAAAAACCTACATCTGGTCAATTTTTTCCTGTACCCCCCTTTAAAAACAATTCAGAGGAATTTTTTTAAACAGTTTATTTTGTAATGCAAGTTTGTTTTCAAACGGGTTTGGTTTTTTAGCTATGTTAAAAAATCTTGAAAAAACAAGTTTTTTTGCAATATGTGCCCTTTAAACCCGTGTTTTTCCCTATTCCTTTTTCTGCCCGCACACCCCCCCCTTTGGAGCCCACTCTTGAAAATTTGGGTGAAGAACAAATTTCTTTAGAAAACAACATTTTTTAAAAAAGGGGACCTGTAGTTTTAGCTCCCTTTGTCACACAAAATCCCCCCAAAAAATTTTTAAAAGGCATGACCCTTAAAGCCACTTTGGATAATTGGGGAAATAAAAATGGTTTGTTAGAAAAAAACCATTTTTTTAGAAAGGACCCTTTCTAGAAATAGCTGCATGCCCCACAGAAAAAATGCCCCCCAAAAATTAAAAAGCCAGGGCCCCTTGACCACTTTGGAAAAATTTGGGAAAGAAAACCCAAATGTCTGTTAGAAACAAAAGTTTTAGATTAGGTCCTGTTGTTATTAGCTGCATGTCACAGCAAAATGCCCCCAAAAATTCAAAGCATGACCCTTGAGCCACTTTGGTCAATTGTGAAGAACAAATGTCTGTTAGAAACAACATTTTTTTTATAATAGGACCTGTAGTATTGCTGCATTTCAAAGCAGCAGCATGACCCAAAAATTTAAAAATGACTTTCAGCCACTTTACAATTGGTGAGGAGAAATGCCACTTAGAAGCAACATTTTCTGTTCAAAGGACCATGATTATTGCTGTATCTCACAGCAACATGACCCCAAAATCTTATAAATATGACTTCTCAGCCACTATTAAAAAATTGTGAGGGAGAAAGCCACTAGAAGCCACATTTCTGTTTCTAAAGCACCATAATTATTAGCTGTATCCAGCAGCAACATGACCTCAAACTATTGACTCAATGCGAAAACTTCTAAGATAAAGTGAGTAAATGGAATACGGTGTTGTCGATGAAACTTGCTTGTCTTTTTACAGTCTCCTCACAGCAAAACCAGCAAAATGAACTGTGGGAAACGAGAATAAAATTTCAGTAAGACTAATGCATATTTCATTAAAAAAAGTTTTCAAGAGGACCATTTCTGTTTGAAAAGGAATGGTGAGTAGACTGGAAACTAATCGTGACCTCGGCAATGGCCACAACATCAATCAGAGAACCATGCCTGATTTCATCTTGCATAAAGACAAACGATCCACAATTATCTTTGGAAAAGCCGTATTCTTTTTGTCTGTAATGAACTCCTCCAGCATGTGCTGAAAGGTCCGCTCAGAGTATGACGCCTCGGCTTGCTGGGCAGACAACACCTCTATGGCGCGTGGATGAGCCAGCTCGGGCCCACGTCATTATTGATACCCAGAAAGTCTATTGGGTCCGGAACAACATATCAAAAACAGTCGTGCGTTGAAGACGGCAATAGTCGTGCACTCATGATCCATAACAGCTGGATCTCTGTGTGTTGGATGGTGTCCCTGCATTGGCATGCGATTGGTGAAGGTTGGAACACAAACAAGATTTCCAGAGGTCAACCCATTTAGGCTCTGCCACCTTGCCTGCTGCTGCCGCTACCCTAACTTGGCACCTACTGCTGTCACGTCCTGATGTTTTTCCACCGTGACATTTGGGGAAGTGAAAGCAGATGCAGACAGATCTATCTCCAGTGATCAATCAGCAAGGTCTCCATTCCTGCATGTTTAACTCCTCTATTGGTTGGTGGAAGGAAAGTGCTGAGTTTTTTGTTTTGTACCGGGGATCCAGGAGGGTGGCCACCCAGTAACTGTAGTTCATCTTTGATGGCCTTAATGCGAGGATCATGTTTGGGAGAAAAATGGAGCATCCAAGCACTCATGTGAGAGATGGAGCCTTGATTCTTCCAGCCTTCTGGGTCGAAGGGGCACTAGCAAACTGATCTTCCTCATCTTCTCTCCTCCGCTATCTCTTCCAAAAATTCGCGCTAATCCCTTACCAAGGCAATGGGACTTCGGTAACATCGGTGTCCTAGGAATTCCTCCTCCTCCTTCCTCCGCTGCCTCCGGCTACATCCCTTCAACACAGCGCCTGACTTGCCTGAATGATGCACCCTGGAGAGGGCTGATGCGCAACAATTTGCACAAGCTCTGACCCCGAACCACTGCCTAAGAAGGACCGGATGAAATTGTGAAACTGATCGGGCCTTGTGGGATATGACGGAGAGCAAAGGCACCGTTGTCCGCAATCTGTGTCCGTCTCCTCCTCCGTCGCTGCGGGACCTGTTTTTTCAGTGTCCCAACGATCGTTCCAGAACTAAGATCCCACAATTGCTCAATGCTGACAAGGGCATTGTCCCGACTGACTCATTTTGGTGGCTTCTTCAAAACTGGCAATGCATGGTGCAGAGCTCTACTTCCCTGCCTCCCACTCTCGTGGCGTTCAACACCCCGAGGTCCGTACTTGCTAGCTCTGTCAGGCCATGTGTCACTTCGTACTGCGTATGGCATGCGCTGCTGCCAAATCGCTGAGCATAGGTGAGGGTGGAATTCCAGCGTGTTTGCCCACGCAACAATGAGACGGTTGCGATGGGGGGTGCCGACTGATGCCTGCACGCAGCCAGGCGGTACGAGCAGGGTGGCGAACGGCGGAAGTGCGAACTCAGACCCGTAGCCTTCTTCAGCAGGCAGTCCCATACCCGGGTAGCTCTTTAGAAATTTCTGGACGACAAGTTTCATGTAACATGGGCCATGCAAGTGGATGTTCTCCAGCCTACCGGATCTTAAGGCGGCCAGCAGATTTCGCCCGTTATCGCACACGCACCCATGCCGTGGCACAAGTTGTCATGTCACCCAGCCACGCTCGGTCCTCATTGCTCTAGAGCCGTCATACAGCTCTGTTGACCTGTGGTGTGGATGGTCCTCCAAGGCAGATTTAATTTCAACACTGCCTGGTGTCTCTGGGCAGTGATGCCACCAGAGGACCCTTGGGGAAGAGCCCTGCACCAATCCCTGCGTTTTTTGAGAGCGTGTGCCGAGCCTGGAGAGCCACCTGTCACGACCAGACAGAACCATCCACCCAGCTCACCCATGGAGCTGTCCACAGAAGCTATAGTGGCCTGGGCCGTGCTTACTAGTCCTTGTGTCGGTGGTGATATGACTTTCTTGACACAGATGACAGACAACGCCGCTTGAAATTTTTAGATCTGACACGTGGCTGTCCAGGGCAGGGAACGTCTTTTCTGGCAAAGAAATGCCTGCTCGGCATCTGGTATTGGGGCAGGCGGGGCCATGACGTGACGGAACCCATCTGTGTCCACCAGACGGAAAGGCAACGATTTCCAAGGCCAAAAGCCGACATTCATGCTTTTGGCTTTGGGATGGTTTGGGTTAAAGTGTTTTCTTCGTGTTATTCTCTTTCCCCAAACCTGGAAGACAGAATGCTGGCGCTAGACTTGCCACTGTACGGCGTGCAGGTCATCAAACTGGCGGAAGGAGAAGGGGAAGAATGGGTCCTCTGGTGTGCTGGTGTACTCGGGCGACGGTGGAGGCTGAAGCGAGAGGCTTGAATCCCTGATCATGACTCTTGAGAGACATGGGCAGCTGAGGAACGCTTGGTGGTGGCGGAAGAGGAGTGAGGCCGGAGACAAGAGGATGTGACAGTGGTTGGAGGCCGGCATCGGGTCTGGCCCTTTTTTTGGCCAAGTGTTCCCACACCATTTCAACTCATGACATTCGCTGCATTGTGACTAGACATGTTGGTGGTGGATATAACCACTTAAGTTCTTGCCTCTCCTTATGCGTTTACTGCAAAGGCGCTATATGACATCACTGGGGTGAATCAGAGGCTTGCTCAAAGAAGGCCCATGCTTGATAGGATCCTGGACCTTTTTGACGGCGCGATAAGCGAGGAGCGGGGTTTGCGCTGCCTGCTGGCGGAATCATATCAGCTGGACTTCTTGCACCTAGCGCCTCTCCCTTTTTTGTGTGCGGGACTCATATGTGCCGACTACCCCATCGATCTTCCTCCTCGTCCACTGATGAAGCGCTCGCAAGCAAATTCTGTGGAAAAGACCAGGATCTATCCGCAATGTCGTCATCATCATCATACAACATCAACACAGGTGACTTGGTTCGTTGTGTGACTTACTGCATCCATGAGCAGCGGCTATCAAAGCAAAGGGGCACTGCAAGGCGTTGCACCGCCCGGGATTTTTGCCGATTGACCGGCTTCCCATCACCTACATCACTGATGGCATCAGTAACTGGGCGTCAGAAGCATACTAAATCATCCTCTATGCGAATCTTTAACATGCCTTCTGACCCCACCGAGCATATTGTCATTCAAAGAGGTCTTCAGCAATCGGATTATCCACATTGGTGGGTACACGAGTGACATTGGCTAGCTTACATGTTGGACGGATGCTGATGAAGCTGATGACGACATTTGTGGTTAGTCTGCCTGCGAGGGACGAGGGGTAGCGACTTGCTAGAGCAAGGTTGTCATAACCACTGAAGGACAGATTGGCGACGATGTTCGTTACTTAGATTCAATCAGGCCCTGACCCAGCGAATGACAAGGCCTACATGTCCTGCAACTGACGATCCGCTGGCATGCGTGTTGTCGCGCAAGCACTGGAAGGAGCACCTTCCTACTACCCCTACCTCCCATGTCTTACCCCCCTCTTTGCTCGCTCCACCTGCATTTCGCTCCATGTTCAGAATATATAAAAATTTTAGAGGTATGGAAATATTTGGAAAATGTCTCTTATTAACAAGACTGCAAATCACAGCATTCTCAAATCCTCTATCAAAACAAAATTGCTGGATTCAATTTAACTGCAAGGTGTCCTATCAACAAATCTGAGACTGGGCAAAAGTCCAAAAAACACGTATCTGTGAGTTTTGGTATAGATAAACGGATTTTTTGCACCTTACAATTCACCTGTGGTGAATATAGAATCTGATATAAATATACGTAGATGCTGCGTCAACTGACAATGCGGGGTGTGCAAAAGTCAAAAAACCGTAACTGTTATGTTTCGGTATAATAAACAATATTTTTTGCACCATTCAATTCATCCTGTGGTGAATATAGAAATGCTGGTTTTAAGATTTACGTAGATGCTGGTTCCAATGAACAATGCGGGGCGCAAAAGTCAAAAAACACGTACTGTTATGTTTGGTATAATAAACGGTATTTTTTTTGCACGCTGTTCAAATTCACCCTGGTGGTTGAATAGAGAATTGCTGTTTTAAGATTTACGTAGATTGCTTGCGTCAATGAACAATGCTGGGGGTGCCAAAGTCAAAAACACGTAACTGTTATGTTTTGATATAATAAACGGTAAGTTTCTCAGCACCTTTCAATTCACCTGTTGGGAATATAGAATTGGCTGTTTTAAGATTTACGTATATGCTGCGTCCAATGAACAATGCTTGGTTGCGCAAAAGTCCAAAAAACACGTAACTGTTATGTTTTTGTATAATAAACGGTATTTTTTTGCAACCTTTCAATTCACCCTGTGGGAATATAGAAATTGGCTGTTTTTAAGATTTACGTAGTATGCCTTCGGTCAATGAGGCCATGCTGGTGTCAATAGGTCAAAAAACACGTAACTGTTATGTTTTGATAAAATATACGGTATTTTTTGCACCTTATCAATTCCACCTGTGGTGAATAAGATAATTGCTGTTTTAAGATTTAACGTTAGAGCTGCGTCAGTGAACAATGCTGGGTGCGCAAAAGTCAAAAACACGTAACTATTATGTTTTGGTATAATAAACAATATTTTTTGCACCTTTCAATTCACCTGTTGTGAATATAAATTGCTGTTTTTTAAAGATTTTATCTTAGAAGCTGCGTCAATGAGACAATGCTGGGTGTCAAAAGGCAACAAAACACGTAACTGTTATGGTTTTGATACATATAAAAACGGTATTTTTTTGCACCTTTCAATTCACCTGATGTGAATATAGAAATTGCTTTTTAAGATTTACGTAAGAATGCTGCGTCAAATGAACAATGCTGGGTACGCAAAAGTAAAAAAACACGTACTGTGATTTTTCGTACGATACACGGTATTTTTGGCAACAAAACAACCTGTGCTAGACTACAAGATTGCTGGATTGTATATTTAACTGCAAGGTGGATTATCAACAGTCACAGGTGTAAATGGTACAAATTGAAAATGAAACACCTATCTGAAATGTATACTGATAATAAAAGTGGAGTTTTGCACTAAACAACAGAACCTGCAGTTACTAAAATGATGTGTATCAATATAATTCAGGCCTGCCCAATACCAGGAAAATTATTCAATAGCAAAACTGTTAATAATAAAGATATTCCACTACAATGTCTACACTAGTCTTGATGAACCTTATCCAGTGTTCCTTTATAGATAGAGCTGTCTGTTGTTCGCACCGCGGGCCTCCCCCCACCCCCCCGCTCCCACCGCCGTGAAATTTATAGCGGGTAAAGATTGCTGCTTTAAAATTCTCTAGCTAACTACTTAAAAACTTCAAATCTCTAATAAACAAATTGGAAGGATCACAGCATAAATATAGAGTTTCTCTGGGGCAGAAATAGACTAATTTCGCTGAGCTGTTTGGCCAAAGGCAGAGCGCAGGTCCATCTCTACCGAGACGCTGAGAGACACTTAGGCTTGAACAGGATAACGCTGTTTACTATGTAAAACGAGGTCATGTGATTTTCCACCATCGCAACCCTACACATCCCAGTCCATGACGTCGCACACACGATCTCCACCTGCTCTATTCTGTAATCTCATTTGCTGGCCTGCCTAAAAAATTACAGGTAAGCGCCGAAAAGGCGCGATCTTAATAGATGATGCACAGAATTTTAACCTTAATTCTATCGCATGATCTTGGAAATTCGATCACCGATAAAAACTGCCTGATTTCAACTTTCTCGATAAAAATCGCTTAACCAATAATGAAATGAAGATGAATGCCGAGTAAGGCCTTTGATGTTATCACTAAATACCATGGTAACCATAGTGTTTTTTTTTACAAATTATTTTTGTACTATGTCTATACTCTTGTAGGGCCACATGTGTGAAAACTGTCTCGGTCTAAGATTCACTTTATTGGCCATAGCAACCAGAGTGCCCGTCTCATTTTTCCAGAGCACTATATGAAATGAAAAGGGAGCTCTGATTGGTTGCTATGGGCAGCAATGTGAGTTTTAGACCGAGACAGTTTTCATACATGTGGCCCTAGGTTTCCATTTTATTTGCAGCTTGTGACTATTCTACATACAGATAAACCTTGGATTTATGTTGTAACATGCTTAAACTTGTTTTTATTACACATCATTCCAGCGCTGTCTATATTTAGTAAAGCATTCTCATGAAAGCGCTTTTGTTACATTCCCAAAAAACATAATATGCAGGATAAATAGTCCAGTGATAAGAAACAGCATATTTTTGTTAAGGTCAAATTAGAATAAGATTTAGTTTACTATCTAAAACCTTTTCAGAACTTTACAGTAATTATGCATCCTTGAGTCATTCTCTCAACTGAATAAAATTAATAAATAAACGAAGAAAAATAATTGTTCTCCCATTTATTGGTTATATCGGTTTTTTGAGGAATGCTGAGTGACTACCAACCCACCCTCAGTTATAGCTCCTGTAGAGGCTATACATTATAGATCACAGAGGCCTCAGACTACTTAGTAGTAGTGGCAGCATTAAGTTACCTGTATTTTGTAGTCGTGACTTTTTACTAGAATAGGACACAGAGATTGTAATTTTTATGCAGGTATAGATTTATTTGTTGGTTGGCAGCACATATCCCAGTGTAAAAAAAAACAGGAAAGGACAGGTCCTATTTTACAAAGTATGTGATTACCTGGACTAGCTTTCTAATTCATGGAGAAGAGCATATAGCACCATCTATAGGATGAGGGAGGATTTAGCATACCAAATAAACTGCATGTATCTATACAGAAAACACTTCCTGGAGAATTCCAGATAAATACATCAGAACTGTCTCACAAACTAAAAAAAGTCACTTCTGTTGAGGCAAAGATAACAGTGAAAATGTAATGGAACTAATTTGCTTGGTATCTGTGATTTTAATGTACTATTGTCTTGGATTAACTGTTTTCATCCTTCTCCTCCTGTGTTTGGCGGGCTGTACCGGTTCTGATTTTTTACAATTCAGGCCAGTGGCTTTGGGGAATTGTCTTTGTGGTACAAGCATTAATGAACATGCGCACCTCTAATGCGGCTAGAGAAACTACTCATTGAAGCTCTGTGCACAAGCTACTGCAGCTACATGGGATTACTTAGTCCAATTTCTATCATATATTTCTAATAATAAAATGCCAGAACAAAACAATTTGGTGGAAATGGTTGTGGTGATTATTTAGGTAACGTATATTTAATTGTATCAAGTTAAAAAATATTTCAAATTAGATATCAGCAAAAATAACAACTTTGACTTATTTGTCCAGGGAATGTGTTACCAGAAAATGACCTACTGTTTAAATCATGTTTTATTTTAACATCAAAACCACAAGCCAATAGCATAAATCCTAGGGACCACAAAGCAGATAAAACTTAGCTTTTAATAAATACAAATAAAATGTAAAGACAAAAAAACCTAATCTATCTAAACCAATACAAAACTAAATCCTACATCTATGGCTACCTATCAAATAATGGGAAAATCGCCCAATAAGGGCGTTCCCACCCTGTACCTAAACTGCCAACACCCTATACTAACTATCACTGTACAAAAAAACATAAACAGGACAAAAACACAGATGTATACATTCAGATATCCCAATTGACTCCGGATGAAGTCATAAATCCGACGCGTGTCCCCCCATCATCTGTGGACTGCCTTGGTGTGGTGGCTCCGTTATAAGTTATCTCTGGGATCCACCGGACTATCAGCACTCATCCTTGCATTTCTAATAAGGGCAGTAAGTTTATCTAAACTAGTTATTAGTGTGTTGTATACATATTCCCGTTTTCCCTGATGAACCCCAATTACTATGAATTCATCCAGATTCATTTGGGATAACTGAATGTATACATCTATGTTTTTGTCCTGTTTATGTTTTTTTTGTACAGTGATAGTTAGTATAGGGTGTTGGTAGTTTAGGTACGGGGTGGGAACGCCCTTATTGGGGCGATTTTCCCATTATTTAATAGATAGCCATAGATGTAGGATTTAGTTTTGTATTGGTTTAGATAGATTAGGTTTTTTTGTCTTTACATTTTATTTGTATTTATTAAAAGCTAAGTTTTATCTGCTTTGTGGTCCCTAGGATTTATGCTATTGGCTTGTGGTTTTGATGTTGCAATTTTTTTTGGTATATCCGGGGTATATATATTAAATATTTAGGGTCCATTTACTGCCCCCTAGTATCCTGCAAGAGGAGTTTTCTGTTGTTGTTTTGGTTACATGTTTTATTTTAAACACATTTTTTTTTTTACATTTTTTTTTTACATTTTTCATATCGCTATCAATATTTTTTAAAACGTCCTGAAAACCTGTGTTTTCAATTTGGCCACTTGGCTTAATAATAGTCTGACGCTTCCTGTTCTGTAGACTCTTCATCTCCTCCTCATCTCCTATTGACTAGTCCACAATTCCTATATAATGCAAGGAAAAACAGCTCACCTCTTGGACTCGTTTCCACGTGGCATCTCAGACATGGATCCTCCTGCTGCGTCCCGTTTCCACGGACTCACCGCCGGCCAGGCGGAAATGCAAAAGCAAACTGACGAAACGCGTCTGAGTTTTTGTGCCATACTGGGGTTATGCTGTTGGAGTGCTGCTTTTATATTCATTTTTCTAATAAAGTTGCATATATTTTAAAGATACCCGGACTTTTGGATTTCACTGGGCGGACCGCCTCATTGGGATCAGCAGTCTCGTATCGGCGCCCTACCCGGATATCCTTCAGTTTGCTTTCACAATTCCTATAGTAAAATTTGGCCTCTCAAAATAAAATATGTACTTAACATAACACATTGTGTTACAAAATATGCCACAGATGGAAGTTCCATATCTGCCAGGTGTGTTTCAGTGTATCCAAGCACCACAACTAGATGTTATAAAACCATTGTTTACAAGTGCTGTAGAAATGCGTCACGTTACGAGTTTGTCTGTTACACCCATATAATTATGTAATACAATAAAGAATACAGTGTTCTTGCAGGCAGGCAGCCATACAAAAATCTCCGTGGAACAATCTAGCCAGCAGGCTGCTTTTTGGAGGAGTCTCTTTCTAATGATTTCATATGTGGAGAAAGCAGAAGTAATTTCTATGAGGGACCATTTAACCCAACACTGCTTTGTACTCTGTATTTGCAGAGCTGTGCTGTGTTGACTTTACGTGTTTCAATTGATCATATATTATGATTGTAAACTATTTTTATTAAATTTTATTTTTCAAGCACCTGGAGAAGAGTGGTAGATTAATCTTTCCTATGACATATATATGGTACTTGATTTAGGGAAACTTGAAACTTCAATTGAGCTGAAACTAGTTCACGAAGAGTTCACTAAAGTAACTAAAATGGACCTTTCAATTAGATCTTAGGCCTCTATATCTTAGGCCTACTATAACTGACATATAGCTGCATAGCATAGAATCTTCAATCAGTTTTGTAAAAATGTTCCCTATCATAGCAATTACAACTTAAAAGCCGTCTGCTAAGTAATCACCTCCATGCCAAGCCTGAGAAGTGCCTCTTTTATCAGACCAGCCTCCCATTTCTCGGGTATATCATCTCAGACAAGGGTCTGTGCATGAACCCTGTTAAACTGTCTGTTGTCCTCCAGTGGCCGTGACCGCGGCTCCGGGACAAAAAGGGCATTTTTATTCCCCATTTTTGACGTTGGTGGCACCATTAAATTCACCAAGAACAGGGCAACCCCAAAGCAGGGCCACCAGAGGCTGAAAAAGCCTTCTCTAAGTTAAAATCAGCCTTTACCTCTGCACTCGTTCTGTTCCGAATTGATATAGAGAAGCCGTTCTCACGCAAAAAGTCCCTAAGGTCAAGACCTTAATGCAGTTTTTTTTTCCAAAATGCTTTCTTTCGCTGAGAAGAACTGCACCATCGGGGATCGGAAATTACTGGCCATCAAGCTGGACTTGGAGGAGTTGCGCCACTTCCTGAAGGGGGATTACTATCCAGTAAATATCTTTACCAACCACAAGAATCTTCTCTACCTCCAGGCAATGCAACGTTTAAGTCCCCGCCAAGCCAGGTGGACACTGTTCTTCTCCCGGTTCAATTTTGTAATCCACTTCCGTCCGACAGAGAAGAATATCAAGGCCGATGCTCTTTCTCATGCTTCTGACATTATTGGAGAAGGGGCTACTTCTTGGCACATTATACCCCCCAGAATGTCTGATCTCTGCAGCTCCCAAAACCCTCCACGGCACCTCCGGGTAAGACATATGTTTGCTTTTCAACCGAAAGAGGATTCTAAATGGGGTCTTTTCTCTCAAGTTGCCAGACATCATGGGATACGAAAATCTTGTTTACTGATATTCTGTTTCTACTGGTGGCCTGATCTTGCAAAAGATGTTAAAGAATTTGTTGAATCTTGTATCTTGTACCCGCAACAAGTCACCCCGCCTCAAACCTGTGGCCTGCCCCGAAAACTTGGCCCCTTTTCCCAACATCCATGGGAAACCCCATGCTATGAAAATTTTATCACTAACCTACATCCCTTTTTTTGGTAAAACGTCATTTGGGGGGGTCACTGACCAGTTTTCTAAAGTGTCTCACTTCATCCCTCTGCCCAGTCTACCTTCTGCTCAATCTCTTACCAACCTCTCCTTCAAACATATCTTTCAGTTGCAGGGCTCCCTCAACATATTGTGTTGGACCGGGGAGTCCAGTTTGTCTCAAGATTCTGGCGTCGTCTCTGTTCTTAACTACAGGTTGAACTGGAGTTTTCTTCCACCTATCATCCACAGTCTAATGGCCAAGTGAAAAGAGTTAACCAAGTCCTGGGTACTTACCTCCACCACTTTGTGTCAACACGACAGGATTATTAGTGCAGCCTATTGCCATGGGCAGCATTTTCTTATAATTCTCTGGAATCAGACTCCGCTGATGCATCCCCTTTCTTCATTGTCCTCAGACAGCACCCCCGCCCTTCTCTTCCCGTTTCCTTGGTGACAATCTTCCATATCCTTATATGGAAGAAGCAACAAGCCTCAACTCATATGAAGGCTCAAGCAGATAGAAAGCAAATATTCCCTCCATCCTTTGCTCCAGGAGACAATGCTTGGCTGTCTGCGAGATACGGCCAACTGAAAATCCCCGGTCCCCGGTTTTTGGGTCCATTTGAGGTACTTAGATGCATCAACCTACAAACTTTGACTCCCTCCCACTATGCACATCCCGAACTCCTTCCACATCTCCTTGCTAAAACTGGTCATTCTTAACCAGTTCTCACAAAATATAGTTCTACCATCTCCCATAGCTGAATCCACCAATGTCTTTACGATGAAGGAGATCTTAGACATGAAGACGGTTAAAGGAGATGATTTTTTTTTGGTTGACTGGAAGGGGTTCGGGCAAATAAAAAGGCCAGAGGATAACATCTTGGACCAGTGTCTTTTAGTTATTGTTTATTCTGTAAACTGTACCGTTAGCCTCTGTCCCTCGATGACAAACCTGTGCGCCTGCGCTAACCTTACTGTCTGTCCCCGGCTACGAGCTTGCTTCACGATTTTGTACCACGCTGCACCTCTGCCGCCAACACAAGCATGTCGCGTTAGGGGAAGCGACCTGGTAGTGTTCCGCCACAGCAAGTCCAATCTGCTTTGCGGTGGGCTATGCCGAATACTGGACTTACTTAGACTCTACTCCCTTGTGTGGCTTATACCACTGCTTACTGTGCTCCAGTGGATCCACATCTTTGGCCTGCTGTTGCGGTAAACCCACCGTTACAGATATAGCATTCAGTATTTGATTCTAAAATATTTCTCCTTATTCTAATCCTTCAAATTTAGTGATTGAAATGCACTGTTAACCTATGTTATACCTATTATGGGTATGGAATTTCACATACAGTAGGCAATTTTTTATGCTACGAATAAAACATATTTACTCTTGAGGAGAAAAAACTATGTTCACACAGCTGTTTGGGATGCAGATTCTGACAGGGATTGTAATCAATCTTGCCAGCACACATTTCTCTAGGGGACCGACCCCATTCACTTTCATTAATGAGAACTATGATTACCATAGTTGCAGTCCATTGTTCGGGGCGTCTTGCAGTGCAATTACACCCGAGGTACGGAATTAAATGACGCCGTGAGAACATACCCTAACAATAACGGAAACCTAGGACAAATTGTAGCTTACACAGATTTCTGTAAGTGGCTTATAGACACTAAAAAATTTGCAAAATTTATTAACAGACCTGCATAACTTAATACACATGGTTAATCTAGATCTTGTGCACTTTCAAGTGTAAAAAAAAAATGCTAAGTGTTAATATATATATTAATGCACATGTAGGGTATCTTGCATTACCATTTGTTTCACAACTAGATGTATAATGCACCAATTTTAGTGGTATCTGAGTAGTATTCTGACTCTTCTTCAACAGCAGATGTCACGATAAAGAATAGTGTTGCACTTTGGATTAGGCTCAAAGTCATATTCAACCCAAATCTGAGTCCTTTAATTTGGGTCAGCCAATATTGATTTTTGATGAAAATCTAAGAAAAAAAACCCAATAAACTATAATCCTCACCGTAAGTTAGGCTGCGGTTTTTTGGGGAAAGATAAGGAGTTCCTTATGGCTGGCGACAGGACACTTACTGTGTCCTATTCCCATCCGATATCCTTATACACTTTTTTGGTTATTTAATTTGTAGGGCAAAGCACGTAATAATAATTACGGTAAATTAACCCTATAACCCCTCTTAAACAACACTAACTTAGGGATACAGTTATGGTTAGGGACAGGGATATGGTTAGAGAAAAAATTCTGAACTCAAATTGGTGTCGAACCAAAGAGGGCTCCATTTGACCAACACTAATAAAAAAGGAATAGGCCTGCTGGATTGCGACATGCTTGATCCATTGTTCTCCCAGGAGATAAGCTGCTGCTAGTGGACTCTGATAGTGACTTATTTCCCTCTACCCATTAATAACCCATACATTCTGCCAAATGTGCATAGGAATGTCTAAAGGAACAGTTATTAGCCATACAAGCATTCAGCCAACTGCTGTCCAAGTTGTATGTGCACCTAAAAGGGTTTTCACAGTTTGTTTTTCGTCAGGCTTACACTTTCTGGTCAGGCTGTGGGCGGTTCTACAGCAGTGATTGTCATATAAGCTCTGCTTTTCCTAGCTGAGCCTATTAAAGGGACATTGGTAATCAAGCTCCTGTACTGCTGATAAGATACAACAGAGAGTGATATCACCATCCTGGCCAGTGCTGCTAGAGCAGAGAGAGGTGGTCAGTAACCTACGGAAGCTTCTGTACACATGTTCAAACCTAACATTTGGTGAAATACCTTCTAAGAGATTGAAAAATGTAAAAGATTGCCCTCCGTGTTTTAGAAATAAGATTAAGAAGCACTAGCTTACAATTTATGATTCTAATTGTGCAATATCAAAGACTGCTACCAGCATCAGTAAATACTAATAGGATTATTTCAGGCACTATTTACCTTCAATAATGTGGTTACTGTGATTTTAGGTCTTGCATTAGAATTCATTCATAAAGTGTTATTTTCTGCTACTTTAAACTGCATGAAAAATATATTTAAAAACCCTAGCATTTTTTAA
Organism: Phyllomedusa bahiana; assembly: GCA_025379985.1. Lineage (NCBI taxonomy): Eukaryota > Metazoa > Chordata > Amphibia > Anura > Hylidae > Phyllomedusa > Phyllomedusa bahiana. The sequence continues at coordinate 37,238 of JAODAL010016689.1, read as the reverse complement.
ATGGAATGTGTTTTAATGACATTGCATAAGCATGTGGTAGCATTTTTTTATTCAGTGTCATTGTGTGTGTGCCATTTTTATGTGCTGTTTTTGAAAAGTAATATAGAAATGTTGGTTAAAAATCCCTAAAAAAACCCCCAATTTTCTAGCTTTTAAAATAAATCATAGGATCCAAAAACCCAAAAAAACCCCCACAACAAAAAACCAGCATTTTACAAAACTCTGTGTGTAAAACTAGATTTGTCTATTTAAGAACCTCTTTTGTTTTTTAAAAAAGGGGCAGTAAAAAAAATTGTCTGGCCAGAATGGATACTTTTAAACCTGTTTTGTATCAGGAGGAATCCTCCCGGGTGTTCGTGTTAGTCGAACCCGGAAGGGAAAAATGGTCTAAAACAAAAAGCAGCGCAGCTGGGGTTTTTTTGAAGAAAAAACCCTAAAAAAAAGGACTATGAAACGGTGCCCCCGGTTCGGCGTAGCTACCCAGTACAGCTATATTAGCTTTTTATGAATCCTTATCGGTGCAAACAACCCAGAGTTTCCGTCGCTCCCGTCAAGGGGCCCCACGGGGGACCCGAAAATGATTAAAAGTTCGCTCAGGGGATCCCCGATCCAATTGAAACAAGGGGCGGCTTAGAGAAGCGCTTAAGGAAAAATCTATATACCCTCAACAAAAGTTGAAAAAGACTATTTATTATGGCAAAAAAAATAAAAACATGCTACGCGTTTCGCAGGGGGCCCCTGCTTCCTCAGGTACATAAATGTTTGGCAGATGCTCATGGGTTTTAAATAGGGGGAGGCTGAAATGGCCCAATATAAAAGGGGGCTAAAGGGGGTTGCATTGTTTGAAAAACACTTACCTTAGAATAGTAAAACGTAGGATACACAAAAATGGAGGAACGGGAAAACTGAATGCAGGAAAAAAAAAATAAAAAGGGGGAATATGCAAAAAAAATATAAACCGGGGACTAATTTGCTTGTGGAGAAAAATAGCATAAGCGTATTATAAATAAAACAATAATTAAAAAACATCTTTAAAATTATGAAAAAAACTTACTAAAAACGGAACCAAAATTAAAAATGAAAAAGGAAAATTTTGTTTAATTTTATACATATAAAAATATAAAAAATTTATATACAAAATTTTATATAAAAAAACCAATATATATTTATAATTATTATATATATATATATATTTTATATATATATTTATAATATTTATATATATATATATATATATTATATATATAAAAAAAAAAATGCGGTTTTATGTATTATATATAAATGGAGCAAAAATCACTAAATTTTTTGGGTCCCACCTTAAAAAAAATGTATAAAAATTACAAACACAGATTATACGCTATGTATTGTAAATCTAAATAAATCTATAAAAAAAAAAAAAAAGAGAGGAAGAAAGAAAAAACGGGGAACATCCAATAGGTTCTCTTTCGCTTAATTTTTGGTTATCAGCTATTTGGGGATAATGTACCCCGGGGCTGAATTTGAAATCTGGTGTTTGACTCTTAGGACTAACAAAAGTGTTAGGGACACTATACACCTACGGCCATGTACCACATCATATCGGTGATTAGCAGAGTCTCGACAATTTGGGGTCGTGGTCTTGCCCACATATTGTATTTCCGCAATGGCATGAAAATTTAGATAAACATGAAGGAGTTGTAATGTAAGGCTCTCTTTTTTGAATAACCCCCCGTAGTTGGATTAAAATTGATCCCCCCTTTTATTTTGCGGGCAACATTCTATTGGTGGCCGAAGGGAAAAAAAGAACCCAGGGTTTTTGGGCTCTGTGTCACTTTTTTCAATAGAAAGGGGCTGTTCCCTAAGGCGAGATGGGGCTAATATATTTTTTAATGTCCGGCCTACGATAAACTTTTTAGGCTTATTGGGATAAACTTTCGACCTGGCCCCGTAAAAAAAATGTTAAAAATGGCGGTTGATTACATTTGAATATCTCTGTATGTTTTTTTTGGGTTGAAATTTTAAAACAAGATCAATTTTTGGTTCTTTTGATTTTTGTAGTAATGTAAATATGATACTGGCTGAATTATCTGCTTTTTTGCACGCCCCCGAAGTAACCCCCGGGGGATATTTTTTTGAAGAAATTTTTCTATAAGGTGGCGGCTTGGGGAGACGTATCCTTCTTTTGTCAGTTTTTTTAAAACCCTCTATACGGGCCCATAAGGAATGTTTTTTAACCCAATTTTTTGGGTGATTAGAGCGTAACCCAAGTAATTTTTGAGTCGGTTGGCTTAAATGTGTTTTTGATACCAATTTTTTTTTTCCACGTAAACACGTCTAAAAAGGGATCTCATTTGGATGGACGTAGCTGTAAAAGTGATAGCTTTGCCCCATATTTAAAAATTTAAAAAACTTGTTAAAATATTCCTTGCCCCATCCCAAATAAAAAAAAAGGTCATCAAAAATTTCCCCTGTAGTATAAAATAGACTATAAAAGGGGGTTTCATTATTGATAATGGTTCCCCTGAATAACCCCCATAAAAAAATCGCTACGACGGGGGGACTCCGTGCCCCTGGCCCGCCTACTAGCTGATGATAATGAGTTTTGTGGTATTGAAAATAATTATTTTTCAGAATTAAATTTTAAAAAGTTAACAAAAATTCTTTAAAACCGCTAAAAATTGGTTCCATTCTAAAACTTTTTTTAAGGCTATTTAAAATGCCTCAGTTTTTTATTGGATAAGAGCCGTTACGTCTAAAATAGCTAACGAAAATGCTTTTTATTTACAAATCTCTCAAAATGGAATAAGTTTTTAAGGAAACGGGGAGGCGTCACGGAGGTGGGGGGATTCGAAAAAAGTAGATAGGTTAGATAAAGTGATTGTATTCCCGATATGGGGCGTCCCGGTGGGTTTTTCCCCGGTTTTTGTGGCTTAGGCAAAAAGGTAAATGAATGGGAACCCCTGCCCCCCATCGGTGTTAGAAATTGTTTTTCCTCTTTGGGGGGAAATTTCATTCCTGCCCCAAAAATTTTCTTGGATAAGTTATTATATGTAATTTTTAATTTTTTGGACTTTATATTAACTTCTTTTTTAATAAGGCCCTCCTTAAGTTCCTTTGGCCTCGTTTTTATATTCATGATAATTTTTGAATTATGACGCACCGCCTTTTTCCCCTTTTTGATCACTATTTCTGTGTTTTTGGATAGTTTTTTCAAAATCTGATTTCTTTTTTGAGGATTGGGTTTTTGGGGCATTTTTTCTGTATTTTTCTTAAATCCTTGTACAAGTCAGAGAACACCGGGAAAATTTAAATTCCCCTTTAGCAGTTGGGGTAAAAAATTTTGATTTAGTCTTCACTGGGATACCCAAAAGTCCCCTTTTTTGGGTTGGGTTTGATTTTTGCTGAAAATGTGACACTGTATTGGTTTTTTTATTTTAAAAAACGTTTTTAAAATTTAATTTGCAATGAAACTCGCAAATCTTTAAAAAAATATGAAATCATTTACAGTATCGGCAGGCAAAAGCCCAAACCCTTCCTTTGGGTATTTTTTCACTCATGAGTGATAAAAGAGAGATTAAATTTTTTATTGTTTCCTTTGTGTATTTTTCCAAAAAAATTTTTTGATTTTATTCCCTTTTTTTAATCAAGGGGAAATATCTTTTTTGATTACTGTACTTTTTTGCTCTCATTCCCCTTTTGCCCCGGTTTTAATTTTTTTTTTTGTCCGAGGTTAGGGGAGGAATGAAAGGTTTGGTGTCAATGGTGGAAAAATTTTTTCCCCCACTGTGTTGTAGACTTGTATTGTTGGTTTAAGCCTAAAAAAAAAACTAAATTTCTTCTGTTGGCCACCGGGAATTTAATTGTTCATTGAATTTTGCGTCTCCAATTTATTGGGGGTGAAAGGTTAAACTATAATTTGGGAAAAAAATGATGAAAATTTAACTGCTTTGGGAAACAGGAGTGGTGGAATTTTGGGCTAGGGAACTGTTCATGGTTTGAACCCTTTTTCCCCCTTTTCTGAAAGAAAAAACTAAAGGGACTTTTTCATGGGTGGCTTGTGCTTACGATTATTTGTATTCAAAAGGGGGGAAAAGGGGGTTTGATGGAAAATGGGGAAGAAAAAGTTTTAATAATGTGAGGGGGTTTTTGTAGGGTAAGGGGGGGAACCCCAGGATTGATTCCCAAAGGGGTCTTGGTGGGCGTGTCATTGCTGGGTTAATTATAGTCATATCTATGTTTCCTCTTGACGAGTGATGGTAAACTTAGGATTGTGCAAAGTGGAGGAGGTTTAGAATTGTGCAAAAATGAAGGGGGGTTGGGGATCCTTTTTTGTCCTAACTTACATTTTAAATTGGGTTATGGAAAAAACATGGGGTTTGCTTATTGTTGTATTCCCTTTGTTTTAATTGATTTTACCCCAATCTTTGCCTAAAAACCCTTTGGTTTTGTATAAGAACGAGAATGATTAGTTTGTAAAACCTGTTTTATTTTTTGGGGGGGACGCCAAGGGTTTGGCTCAAGAATATTTTTCGGGGTTCTTATCTGGCCAATTTTTTGTCTGATATTTTAAACCCGGGGGTTTGATTTATCAGGGGCCAGGTTAATTTATGAAGTTTTTTGTTAAGATATCAAGTTCATTTCGTTTCAGGTTATTTACAATTTTTCTGTTTGAAAATTGCGATAATCGGATGAAGGTATACTGGGAAACGAATTGAGCAATAGTTCGATCTCTCCTGGCAAAAACTTCAATTACCTTGCTTTTTTAACCAGTAAAGACATTAATTTAAGAAACATTCATTGGGCTAACTGCCAAGGTTATTAAAGTCTATATCATTTGGAAAAGGATTGGGTTTTTTAAATTTTTTAAATCTTTGGAAAAATCATTTCACTTCATATTCTCCAAAAATGTAAAATCTATGTGTTGGGAAACCTCCTTTTAAAAATAATTTCTCCAGATTCGTGGGGGAACTCTGGAAAATTTTGTTCCCTTTGTATTAAATTTACTTTCCGGTTTGGTGTTGTCTCTTGTATCCGAATTTGATCCTGAAAAAGTTTTTCCATTAAAGATCCCGGATTATGCTTGTTGTAATGTATTCATCATTACCCCCGGGATTTTAAGGAAAAAGGAAAGAAAAACAATTTTTAGTGCAGTACCTCATACCAATGGATTATAGTGAGGGCAGAAACGGTATATAAAAATGACTGCCCCTATTACTGCTGTACTGATAGATCCCTCAGCGGTGTCGCCTCCCTTAACGGGGATATCAAAAAGAGAAACCCCGTTGCTGCGCCCGCGTAGAAAACCCGGATCCCAAAGGGGAATGCAGGGTATGAATCAGGAGAAAACCCACCGTGTTCGTGTTAGTCGAAGCCCGGAAAGGAAAAAGGGCTAAAAAAAAAGCAGCGCAGCGGGGTTCTTTGAAGAACAAGCACCGAAAAAAGGATATGAAAGGGGTCACCTGGTTCGGCTGTAGTTACCCCGTACGCTCGTTTTGCGTTTTCTATGAATCCCTTTTCGGGGCAAACTAAAAGATCCCCTCCTCCCCCCAAAGGGGCCCGAGGGACGCCAGGAAAAGATTAAACGTTGCTCAGAGGATCAGCCTCCCAAATTTGCACAATGGGGCGGTTAGATGAAACCTGTAAAGGGAAAAATGTAGTATACCCTCAACATAATTTTAGAAAGACTATTTATTTTGACAAAAAAAAGTAAAAATTTCTACGCGTTTCGCAGGTGTGCCCCGCTTCCGGTACAAAAAAATGTTTGGCAGGTGCTCATGGGCTTTTTAAAAGGGAGGGGGCTGAATGGCCCAAAATCAAAGAGAGGTCAATGGGGTTTCATTTGTTTTTTAAAACCCAGACATGTAACGTGGAACACAATAATGGAGGAACAGGAAACTGAATGCCGGGAAAAAAAACAAATACACAAGGGAATTTAGCAATAAAAAAATATTACCCCGACAATTTGCTTGTAGGAGATAAATAGCATAATGCGTATTATAAATATAAACAATACATATAAAAAACAACTATTAAAATATATATATAAAACATTACTGAAAACGGAACCAAAATTAGAAATGAAAAGGAAATATTTCGTATATTAAATTTACATATAAATACATATATAAAATTATATATAAATATATATATAAAAAAACACATATATATAATATATATATATATTATATATATATAATATATATTATATATTATATAATATATATATATATAAAATATGCGGTATTATGTATTATATATAAAATGGAGCAAAAATCATAAAAATATGTTAGGTCCCACCAAATATAAAAAATGTATATGATGTACATACACAGATTATAATTTGTACGATTTAAATGTATGTGAAATCTAGATAAATCTATGAAAAAAAAAAAAAGAGAGGAAGAGAAAGAAAAAAACAGAGAGGAAGAGAAAGAAAAAAAAAAAAAAAAAATAGGATAAATATATGAAGAATTCAATCACATCCTAAAACTTCATTTATCCATTTTTTTTTTCTTTCTCTTCCTCTCTCTTTTTTTTTTTTTCATAGATTTATTTAGATTTCACAATACATGAGTCGTTCAATTATATATTTTTTTATGTACATCATATACATTTTTTATATAGGTGGGACCCCAACATATTTTAGTGATTTTTGCTCCATTTTTTTATATAATAAAATAAATACCGCAATTTTTTATAATATATATTTTATATATATATAATATATTATATATATATATATATATATATATAATGTGTGTTTTATATTATATTTTATATATAATTTATATATGTATTTATTTTGTATATATATCGAAAATATTTTCCCTTTTTCATTTCTATTTTTGGTTCCGTTTTCAGTAATGTTTTTTACATATTATTTTAATAGATGTTTTTTTATATGTATTTGTTTATATTTATATATACCATTATGCTATTTATATCTCCTACAAGCAAATTAGTCTTGGTATATTATTTTTATTGCTATATTCCCTTTTTAATTTTGTTTATTTTTCCGCATTTCAGTTTCCAGTTTCCTTTTTCCATTATTATTAGTATCCTACGTTTTAATATGTCTAGAGTAAGTGTTTACAACAAATGCAAACCCATTGAACCTCTCTTTGATATTGAGCCATTCAGCCTCCTCCCTATTTAAAGCCCATGAGCACCTGCCAAACATTGTATGTACCTGAGGAAGCAGGGCACACCTGCGAAATGCGTAGTACATGTTTTACTTTTTTTGTCATAATAAATAGTCTTTCTCAACTTATGTTGGGGGTTTTATAACTAGCTTTTTTTCCCTTACAGCGCTTCATCTAAGCCGCCCCATTACACCTGTATTTGATGTGACTAAGCGTTACTGCACACCTTCATTGTCATTCCTTTACACCCGGGTGTGATGTATGCGTGCTCATTCACAGCCCAGACAGTAAAGAAAAGACCCTAGGGTAACTTCACATGGTGCAGAATAGTCAGCAGAAGTCTGGGGGACACCTTCAGATTTCTGCTGTGTATTTTTCCTTCTATTATTGCAAATAGTTCAGCAGTTTATTGAGGTCAATCCATGTCCCGCCTTCCTGAAGAGTTTTTGGAATAATTGTCTTTTTTTCTAATGATGCAATAGTTAAAGGGTCAATACAAGAGAGAGTACAAAGACGAGCAACCAAACTTATAAGGGGAATGAAGCATCTTAGTTTATGAAGGGGAGGTTAGTAGAATTGAACTTATTTAGTCTTGAGAAAAGACGGCGTCGGGGGGACTGATTCATTTATAAAATAAATAAATGGTCCCTACAAAAAGTATGGGGGAAAATATTTCAAGTGAAGCCTCTCAAAAGACAAGTGGGCATTCCTTCCCACTAGAGAAAAAAGGATTCAATCTCCAGAGGAGAAAAGCGTTTCTTCACTGTAAGAACTGTGAATCTGTGGAATAGCTGCCTGAGGGGCTGGTCACAGCAGGAACTGTAGAGAGTTTCAAGAAAGGCATAGATACCTACCTGGAACAAAATAATATTAATGCACATGTAGCCATGTAAAATTCTGGATCCTGGCTGGTGGAGGCTCTGGGGTCAGGGATGGGGTCTCCACTGGAGCAGATTGGTTCTTGCCTTGTGGGTTCCAGGGCATTAACCAGTGGTGAGGCTGGGCTTAAAGTTCTTGTCTCTCTCCCATCACCCACATTTTCCCCACCCTTGGTTGAACATTGATGGACACGTGTCTTCTTTCAACCGTACTAACTATGTAACTATGTAATATGCGACTATTCTTTTTTTTTTTTGTTAAAGTACATGACTTCCTGGTCTCTCTGATCTCACCTCTGTGTGCTCTGATAGCACAACAGTGAGAGGATTGCTTGACCTTCAATAGCGGTCAGCCAAAAGAGCATTTAACCAACTGCTACTACTCCTCATTCCTCCATATACAGGCTAGACAACTCGTATACGAGCTTCATCCATGGTGTTTCGTGTTTTTTAATCATTTTTAGCCTCTTACCAACATTGGCATGTATCTACAGCATGGCATTGCTAAGTGGGTATGTGAAATATCTTAAAAATGACAATGAACAGTGATCAAAAAGTAAAACTACACTCACCTTGCAGAAAATTATCCCTTACTCAGGGTCAGAAATGAAAAGTAAAAAAGTTATTGGTTGTAGAAAATGGAGCAGCAACACAAATGTAAAAAAAAAATTCTTGAAAGTACTAAAACAAAACCTGAAAAAAATGGTATCACCAGCATCCTACCGACCTATAGAATACAGGTAACATGTCACTATACCACTTTGAGCTGTCCAAAGGTGCTGGTTAGCTGCAGTGTTAACATCTCAGTTTGGAAGAAGTAGAAAATAGAAGACTGGTGTGAGCTTGAGGACAGTGCAGCGTTGGATCTAAGGTGAGAGGAAATGTAAGTTGAAAATTGAAGTGGACAACCCATTTAAAGACCAGGGCTATCCTGAGTTAAATGTAAGACCTTTATTAAAGGAGTATTCCAATCAAATTGATTAGCTCAAATATGTAGACAAAGGTAAATAATGATTATTACCAAATACATTGCTGTTTTGTCCTTGCTTCAGGTCATAATTAGAGCAGTTGTTCTCTCCTGCCTGATTGCACAAGCTTCTCCATGTTATCAAAAACCTCTGTGTTATAACAGTGGTCAGGCTGGTGATGGGAGCTTTCTTTTATGGTTATGTTCACACGGCATCTTGAACGCCAATACGCGTTTCACATTGCCGGCAGTGTGAAACATACTGCTCATTGTTAGATTCGTGTCTAGGTCCATTCAAATGGACCCAGACACGCATCACAAACGCGTATGTTCACACGGACACAAGACGCCGTCTGAACATACCCTAAGGCTCTATCCTCACAACGAGTATTTCAAGTCATAATCCACGTGGATTCAGACTTGAAATACTCGTCTTAAACCACAAGAAGACAATTCCCATTGACCTCAATAAAAAAAATGCGCTGTTGTTCCTATGAAAAGTATTTTCAACATGCGGTTTTGAAATTTATTGGACATTTACTACTGAGGTAAATGGGAATTGCTGAAAACCACATGCAATACGCGCCCAAAACATTTTTAATGTGGATCCATGTCCGAAACTACATAGGCATGAATGAGGCTTGTTTTTGACTGTGAACCACGAGTAAGCCGAATAACGACCCTAAATCCACATGCAATAAACATGGGAAATACTTGTTGAAAACACGTTGGATGAGACAGTTAAGCCATGTTCACACGGCTTAAAATGGTCCGTATTTCGGTCCGTAATTGCGCGCCGAAGTGCGCTAATTACGGGCTGAAAACGGCCCATTCATTACGGTAATCCACAGTTCTCATAGAGAACTATGGATTACGTCTCCTCTCCCTGCTCGGCGAATACGCCGGGCGGGGAGATAAGTGACGTGGGAATTCCAGCGGCGTTACGCGCCGCTGGTAATGCAATCAATGGGCCGGCGAGGTGCCGCCCCCCGCTCCCGCCCCCGCTCCCGCCCCGCCCCCGTCCACACGGCGTAATTGCGGGGCGTAATTACGTCCCGCAGTTAAGCCGTGTGAACATAGCCTTATCAATGGCAAAATACGATGAGTAAATGAACCTCCCCTTAGTCTCTGAATTATCTTTCTACAGAGAAACATTTTAACTCATCACTTACTGAACACAGATAGATCAGAAACCTTGTGCTGTGCTCTCCGAGATACGAAGTGACATTTATCTTTAGATATAGTTATACACTCACCGGCCACTTTATTAGGTACACCATGCTAGTAATGGGTTGGACCCCCTTTTGCCTTCGAACTGCCTCAATTCTTCGTGGCATAGATTCCACAAGGTATTGCAACGATGCTAAATTGGTACCAAGGGGCCCAAAGAGTGCCAAGAAAATATTCCCCACACCATGATACCCCATTCACCAGCCTGAACTGTTGATACAAGGCAGGATGGATCCATGCTTTCATGTTGTTGACGCCAATTTGACCCTACATCCGAATGTCGCAGCAGAAATCGAGACTCATCAGACCAGGCAACGTTTTTCCAATCTTCTACTGTCCAATTTCGATGAGCTTGGGCAAATTGGGAAGCCTCAGTTTCCTGTTCTTAGCTTAAAGGAGTGGCACCCGGTGTGGTCTTCTGCTGCTGTGCCCCCTCTGCCTCAAAGTTCGCCGTACTGTGCGTTCAGAGTGCTCTTTGCCTACCTTGGTTGTAACGGGTGGCTATTTGAGTCACTGTTGCCTTTCTTCAGGTCGAACCAGTCTGCCATTCTCCTTTGACCTCTGGCATCAACAAGGATTTCCGCCCACAGGACTGCCGCTCACTGGATGTTTTTTCTTTTTCGGACCATCTCTGTAAACCTAGAGATGGTTGTGCGTGAAAATCCCAGGAGATCAGCAGTTCTGAAATACTCAGACAGCCCTTCATGGCACCAACAACCATGCCACGTTCAAAGGCACTCAAATCACCTTTCTTCCCCATACTGATGCTCGGTTTGAACTGCAGGAGATTGTCTTGACCATGTCTACATGCCTAAATGCACTGAGTTGCCGCCATGTGATTGGCTGATTAGAAATTAAGTGTTAACGAGCAGTTGGACAGGTGTACCTAATAAAGTGGCCGGTGAGTGTATATACAAGTGTAAATATAGATGAATCACTAACACTCATCTTGGCAGCATTTTCTCATGACAAATACAGCTCTGCTAGTTCACATTTAGAGCCAGACATAAAGCTTGGACAGTGTTATTATATTTTCAAATCCCCTCTATTGTTAATGAGTCTCTAACAGGCACACCTAGGAAATAGCAGAGCTGAAATGTCAGTCACTGCTGTAGACCCACCAACAGCCTGCACAGCCTGAGCCCAAAGCAGGGCAAAAAACAGGTTCTATGAAAACAGCTAGATAGGACGACCCTTTTAAGAAACCCCAAACACATGAGACAACAAATATCCAAACCTGCAGATTTCATTCGGACCAGATGACTTGTCTGATGTACTGTATATAGGGGCCCCCTTACATACATTGGAGGTCTAGATGTTACCATAAATCTAGTTTTGGCTGCATTTGGAGCATCTCAAGCCACTTCACATACCTTCAAATCTTATTTACAGTATGATAGCTCAATGAGTTGCCAGATATGACTGTATTATCATCTGACAGTTATAACTGTATTATCTTTTTTTTCTACTTGTGATTTATCCCTCTTTCATTGTTTTCCCACAACCCACATGTCGGTATCTTCTTTCTTTGGATCTCTGTTTATTTTGCCTCATGGTCTCATTTCACAGCTGGGGACATCTGTATCTCCCCCCCCCCCCCCTCATTCTCAGACATTCCATAGAATCACAATGGCAGTTAATGCTTTTCTGGCTGAGGGATTCCCAGAATAGGATGCTATCATCCGATTCCAGTGCATATACTGCATTCAATTACAATGATTCTAAGAAATACTGGAGCTAAATTATTAGCACTACAAAAAATGTTATTGTATGCTAAAATAGCTGTTGTGTTAACTCCCTAAGAACACAGTGCTTTGTCATATGTCATCTGAGCTGCGCTTTCATGATAATAATAGTGTAGTAATATTTCTATTGTCTCTATTTAATTTTTACAAGTTATATAACTTCAGACTGATTTTCTTTTAGACATCTGTCAAATATAGATATGGAAATTTTCTATAGCTTTGATAAGACACTTGAATTTTCATGTTTGTATCAACCAAGCGCAGCGGTTGCAATTGCAACCGGGCCCCTGTGCCAGGGGGGCCCACGGGCCACACTGTTGCCATGGCTCTATCATATAGAGAAAAATATCGCAGCCGCATGAAGCAGCAGCAGCTTCTGGCAGTCAGCTCTGCATGAAGGCTGCTGTCTGCATAGAGAGACAGGAAGGGAGGTGAGGGGGGAGGAGCGCTCCGTCTCCCAGCATCCCGGGCGGAACAGGTCACAGTGCCTCAAAGATCACTGGCCACAGCAGCGCTAGAACTACCTGCAGCTCCTGCCAAAATAGTAATTACACAGTAACTGTAACTGTGTAATACCAGCACACTTTATTTGTTATTATATATACTGTATATGTATTCAGACATATACACCTATCGTGTGTGTCTAATGTCTATAATTTATGTTACATGAGAATGGCCCATGTGGCAGGCATGCTGGTACTTATAGTTCTGCAGCTGCTCTGGGACTACAAGTACCAGCATTTACCACACTAGATCAAGACTGAAAGCATATGTAGTTGGTTTTTTTGGTATTGTAGTCCCAAGCAGCTGTAAACTATAAGTACTAGAAATCCCTGCCACAGGGCCATTCATGTAACATAAGGCATACACATTACGACACACACACTATTTATATATATATATTTATAAAATATTTAAAATTTATTTATATAATAAAAACACTCCCCGGCCATTTTATTAGGTACACCTGCTAGTAACGGGTTGGCCCCCCCTTTTGCCTTCAAACTGCCTAAATTCTTCGTGGAATAGATTCCACAAGGTGTTGCAACGATCCAATTGGTCCAAGGGGCCCAAAGAGTGCCAAAAAATTTTCCCCCCACCCCATGACCCACCCCCCCACCCTGAACCGGATAAAGGCAGGATGGATCCATGCTTTCATGTTGTTGACGCCAAATTCTGACCTTACCATCCGAAGCGCGCAAATCGGATCATCAGAAGGCAAGTTTTTCCTCTTTACTGTCCAATTTCGTGAGCTTGGGCAAATTGGGCCTCTTTTCCCTTTCTTTAGTAAAGGATGGCCCCCGGTGGGGTCCTGCTGCTGTAGCCCTTTCCCCTCAAAGTTGCCGTACTGTGCGTTCAGAATGCTCTTCGCCTACCTTGGGTTGTAACGGGTGGCTATTTGAGTCACTGTTGCCTTTCTATCAGCTCGAAACCAGTCTGTCCTTTCCCTTGACCTCTGGCTCAACAAGGCATTTTTTACCCCCAGGACTGCCCCCCCACGGATGTTTTTTTTTTTTTTCGGACCATTCTCTAAACCCAGAGATGGTTGTGCGTGAAAAATCCCAGGGTCGCAGTTTCGAAATACTCGCCACCCTTCTGGCACCAACAACCACCGTTCAAAGGCACTCAAATCACCTTTCTTCCCCATACTGATGCTCGGTTTGAACTGCAGGAGATTGTCTTGACCATGTCTACATGCCTAAATGCATTGAGTTGCCGCCATGTGATTGGCTGATTAGAAATTAAGTGTTAACGAGCAGTTGGACAGGTGTACCTAATAAAGTGGCCGGTGAGTGTATGTGTGTGTGTATGTATATATATATCTATATATATGTGTATACACACACACATATATATACATATATACACACACACGCATATATATATACATACATTATATATGCAGTTACATACAATCTATTGTTTACAAGCAACTATTGCATGGTTGGGAGACTGTAGTAGTTATCAATTAGATTAGTAATATGAAGTCCAGGAGATACCCTCATAATCTCTTCCCTGTATGACTCTAGTTATAAGAACCTTCAGACACATTTACAATCATACATCTGAATAATATCAGTAGTTTTTGTGCCTCTTTTGTTACAAGCTTTGTATTTTAGAAGCAGCGTTCCTTTAAAGAAGCTATGCTTCACAGGATTGTACTGAAGTGACCTCTAGCGTCTATGTAATGCATTACTTAATGCATACCTTCTAGTCAACACAATATCTTGTATATGAGTTGACTGTTTTGAGCTCTCAGGAGTCTTGATGTTCAAATCCAAGTGAATTTTTTTTTTATTACAATATATTAGAATTCCTTTTTATGCCAGGTTACACATCTATTCTGTAAACAGCTTTGTTTATACCATGCGCAGTGAATTCAAGATTCTGCTCTGTGAAATCAATTAATCTTCATATGAAATTGTTCCTGTACGAGTCTGTCACAGATAAAAGATTTTAATGTGAGTATTCAGACAGTCCACCCACTCACATAGTTCTATTCTCAGCACAAATAGCCTCCCCTGGGAATATTCCACATTACCCCACAGCTCCAGCTGGATTTAATCAGCTGTACTCAGGTCATATTCCTTACAGTGCATTCAAATACCATAAGGGTTGCTGTAACTTAAAGGGGAATTCCATCAAAAATTAGCTTCTGATGTTCTGGAAATGCTTCACTTTCCACTGATTGTTTATATAATCATCAGTCGCAGTTTCCTATACAAGTAGGTAATACCGATCTTAAAAATCTTAACACTGAGCAAAGTCAGCACTAAACTTAATGGAATTCTCTACTTTTGTAAAGTGTCTGGGTGTATTGGTAACTTTACATTTTCAATACTTTTAATGCTTTAAAATTACGAATGGTACATGATAACAACAATACATTGAATAGTTATGGTACATTGTATCAGCATCCACAAACTTCTATAAGCTAAACACGGCAGATGCACACTATTGTCCTGATTCAAAGCTAATAGATTTAAACTTCGCAGATACATAGTAACATGGTGCAGCACTACAAAAGTCTGGCCATTCTGTACAGTAGAAAAAAAAACATTTTGTCATCATCATCAGTTAGACAAGAGTGGCTTTGAAAGGGGACGAAGACTCTCACCCAGCCAACCAGTAAGTTCTACACTGCACTGACGAGGGGCAAATACTCCGAAACAGCTGTCTGTAGTTGAACTTAACTGGTTTGGCTCAAATCCCTTTCACATTGCTAGGCTCCTGCGAGCTACAAGTGAACTGAGGATAACTACACCCAATAGAGTGCGCTCTTCAGCTCTTTTCCCATAAGCTTTTGCTTTATGCAAAACAGTCAGTGAGGTCTGATTGGCAAGTAAACCCTCACACCGACCAATTTATTGGTTCCTCTCCTCCTCCTGAAAGCTACAAGTGAACTGAGGATAACTACATCCAATAGAGTGCGCTGTGGAGCTCCTCAGCTCTTTTCCCATAAGCCTTTGCTTTATGCAAAACAGTCAGTGAGGTCTGAATGGCAAGTAAACCCTCACACCGACCAATTTATTGGTTCCTCCCCTTTCTTCGTCCACATGGCACAGGACAAAATACTGGTCAGATTCTAATTAGTATTTTTCAGTTGTTTTTCACCGTGTTTTTTGCACTGATTTTGCATTCGGTTTTCGGCTGGCCCACATTGAACACTACTATAATCTGCCATAAATACTGAATCCGCTGAAAAATCTGATTTTAAAAAAAAGTGACGTGTAGACGAAGCTTTAAAGTACTTGTAAACTTTATATGCACTGTTAATTAAACTTCCATTTTGGAATCAAAGTTATTATTATAGTAAAAACACTTCCTTTTTTGCGTCAAAAAAACCCCCACGGTTTTTGGATTTACACAGGACTGTGGAGTCAGCAAGCCAAAGCCCCGACTCCGACTCCTCAATTTCCCAAACCTCCGACTCCTGACTCCGACTCCAACTCCTGACTCCGCCTCCTGACTCCCTCATACACGGCGCATATTTAAGTGATAACTTTACTATAGTAAATTGGTAACATCAGGCTGTTTATTACTTTATGATAACAATATCAAGCTATTTAGGTAGAACAGACACTGACAAGCTAAAGGGTAACAATGTTTTGATCTTTTGAACACTTGTGGGTAGAGTTGAAGAAAAAGCCGTATTTGTATCCAAGTCCAGGCTGCACCAATATTGGGAATGTGTAGAAGAGACCTGGGATCAGATTTTGGTCAAGATATGTTTGAATCTGATTCAGAGCGCAGAATGATTCAGGCAGTATTGAAAACCAAAAGGTGGATTTCCCAAAATACTAACAAAATAATAGAAAATTAACATTTTGATTTTTAGTAGCAAACAGTAACAATGCAGTTACAGGAAAGAATCTGCAAAACTAAGCAGATGCTAAATACTTGCAAGTCAAATTTATGTAAAAAGGATCGGTAAGATGACTGAAATATAAATTTACGTAGTTTCATGTACAAAGCTGTAGTGGATGGTGAGATATGGAGCCTGAAAGTCACAAGTTCAAAACAATGTTACCCTTTTGCTTGTCAGCGTTAAAATATTTATTGGATATGACCTTTAGAAACACAAAAACATTGTAAATATGAAAAACACTGCAGGAACATTTGTGGAGTCTCTGAATTTGTTCTGAGAAATAATTTTCCTCCTTCAGATCCTGCATACATGACCTCACATCTGATCACATTATTTCCAGGCTAGAGACGGCCCTTTTACACTAACTTGGGTTGGGAGTAAAGCGGTGGGCCACAAAGGGGAAAAATCTCTAAGGCTATGTTCACACGGCTTTAAATTGGACTTATTTTAGTCCGTTTAAATTTCGCGCCCGGACGTGCGCAAATTACGGCTGGAATACGTCCAAGTCATTACGGTAATCCACAGTTCTCATAGAGAACTATGGATTACGTTTCCTCTCCCTGGTCGGCGACTACGCCAAGGAGGGAGATAAGTGATATGTGAATTACCAGCGGCGTATACGCGCCGCTGGCAATGCAAGTCTATGGGCCGGCGAGGTGCCGGCCCCCCGCTCCCGCCCCGCCCCTGGCCACACGGATTAATTGCGGGGCGTAATTACGCCCTCCATTTAAGCCGTGTGAACCCAGCCTAACAATGTCAGGGTATAAAAGAATTGCCACAGTCAGGTCTGATGAATGGTTGAACTTTTCTACTTCTTTGAAAGCAGGTGAAAAATTTTGTTGAAATCTGTTTGCCATGGGAGCAGAATCTTTACCCCTGGGGCAGCGCTTTGCCTGCTCCATGTCATCAATTACACTCCTCATGTGATAAGGCTGAAGATATGGGAGTAGCACTGGCTGGACCCAATTCCTCTTACTCCTGAGCAGATAAGAGGGAGAAAATAAAACCCGTATAGCTTATGCACAATACAGTTATCCTCTTTATATCAGCCTCGAGAGTGTGCATGGGAGGTGGAGCGATGACATCACAGAGGAGGTACTTGTTTTTTTAAACACAGAAACACAACGCCCCTTTTTTCAAGGCTCAACAGAGGAGTATCAGCCTGCTAGGTGAGGAAATCACTTCTTGGCAAAACCCCATTAACAATAAAAAATACTCGGGCCCCATAGTAGATGTGCAGGTCTGTTGCATGTGCTTTTTGCATACAGTTACACTTTCAGAAGACCCAGACATATGTAAAGCCCACACAGCAGTTTATCAGATCAATAACTACTCACACACTTACAAAGATGTGAATGCCCACACAGCTGTGACCCTTTCTAAAATTATTCAGGCCTCATAGTGTTCTTTCACACAGTGCAGTTTTGGTGCAGTTTTAACTGTGCTCTTATTAAACTGCCTTTATTACCAGCAAGCTTCTTTCAGTTGTCTAAATTGTTCAGAAAGGTGTTTGGTTTGACATAAGTAATCAATTACTGTGTCAATGCCTGCATCATGCAGGAACTGCTGACACACTTCAGCTAAATGAGGCCTAACATTGTCATGCCCAAAAGGAACTCAGGGCCCACTGCACCTGCATATGGTCTCACAACGGGTCTGAGGATCTCATCCCGATACCTAATGGCAGTCAGGGTACCTCTGGCTAGCACATGGAGGGTGGTGCGGCACTCCAAAGAAATGGCTGAGCACACCATTACTGAACCACTGCCAAACCGGTAATGTTTGTGGGCGTTGGGCCCTCACACCACCCCCATGGAGTGTATTTCTGACCAGTTTAAGTAGACACAAGGATATTAGTAGCCTGCTGGAGGTCATCTTGAAGGGCTCTGGCACTGCTCCTTCTGTTCCTCCTTGAACAAAGGAGGAGGTAGCAGTCCTGCTGCTGGGTTGTTACCCTCCCATGGCCCTCTCCACATCTCCTGGTGTACTGGCTTGTATCCTGGTATCTTCTGCATATTTTGGGCACTGTGCTGACAGACACAGCTCATCTTCTTGCCACAGTTCGCATTGATGTGCCATCCTGGATGAGCTGCACTACTTGAGCAACTTCTGTGGGTTGTAGACACTGCCTCATGCTATCTTCTCTAAGGGTAAAAGCAATGACAAAATGCAAATGAGACCACAACAACAGCCAAAAATGATGAGAACAGAGAAATCGTCTGTGGTCACCAACTGAAGAACCACTCCATTATAGGGGTTGTCTTGCTAATTGCCTATCATTTCTACATGTTGTCTGTTTAATTTAATCAACAGCAGGATAAATTGATTCACAATCAGTGTTGATTCATAACTGGACAGGTTGATTTCACGGAAGGGTGATTGACTTGGAGATACATTATATTATTTAAGTATTCCTTTTATTTTTTGAGCAGTGCATATGGCACACCCAAAATACATAAAAATGCCCAGTTACCACCCAATTGTGTCTGGTGTAGGATCTCTCTTAACTCCTTAACGACCGCCCACCGTCTTTTGACAGCGGCCCTTTCAGGTCGTTCGTCTGCAGCAACGTCTTTTGACGTCGCTGCAGACATCGGGGTTTGCGGCGCCCGGCGCCGCAGCTGCGCTGGGATCGGGGCTGTACTACACAGCCCTGATCCCAGAGCATCCCCTGCAAGCATCGGGGAGCGGAGGAAACCTCCGCAACCCGGTGCTTTAACCCTTTGATTGCGGCGGTGCGTTACCACACCGCAATCAAAGGGTTTCCCCTGATCTGTCTGGTGAGCGGATCACCCGGTGACCCGACAGAGCCCGGGGAACGGCTGCACAGTCAGCTCTGGGGACCTAGCGTGGCCCCAGAGCTGTCTGTGCAACAAGCCAGTGACTAGGACGCACTGTGTGCTGTCCTAATCACTGCCTGTGTCAAACTGACACAGATTAGAATGTATTAGCATATATGAATATGCTGATACATTATTAAGTGTAAAAAAAAATTTTTTAAAAAATGTAAAACGGTTCTCCCTTCATGGGAGTAAAAAAAAAGTAAAAATAAAAAGTGTAAAAAAAAGAATAAAAAATGATAGTAAAATAAAGATAAATATTTAATAAAAAATAATTGTGCATAAATTACACGCACAAAAAACCTACACATATTTGGTATCCACACGACCGTAATAACCTGTAGAATTAATCTAACAAGTTATTAAGTGTGAAACGTGAATGGTGTTAAAAAAACAAAAAATGTAAATAAATAAAAATAAAAAAAATACTGCAATTATTTATAAGTGAACTTAAACTATTCCCCCATAAAGTACAATTTGTCTCGAATAAAACGAGGCCTCATCTAACTGCGTAATTGAAAAAATAAAAAAGTTACAACTGTTGAAACGCAAGGAGGCAAAAACTAAAAAACTGTTCTGGTCATTAAATACTTTTCAGGCGTTCGGCTTAAGGGGTTAAAACACCTGGGAAAGTGCCCTGACCTACATCAAGAGCCTCTGCTTTAAAGAGTACCAGGGTGACTTGGTGGATCCACCGCCCATCTCTGGTGCCTCTACATTTATTCTAATCATATAGATTCTAGGTAGTTTGGTGTGTGTTCTTCTTGTATTCTCTTAACCCATATCCCATGATCAGAACAATGTTTCACATCTTTTGCACCTATTTAATTTGCGACCTGCACACTGATCTTTATATATATTATATTACTTTTAAGTACACTGAAAATTCACCTCTCAGAAGTATGTGGGAGGTGGAGATGCATGTGTGTTTCCCCCCTTTTGAAGTTTAAGAAAGTCACCAGAATAATCAATAGACTGAATTATACCGATCTCCAATGGGAACAATAAGCTTTTGAGCCAAGGGAGTAACTCAAAGGGGTTTTGCCACGATGTAATGTTGACGTAGGATCCTCCAAAATGGGTATTTAATCACTTTTCTAAAAATATGTGATTAAAAAAATTGCAGTCTGAGAGAGCTACCTGTCCTTAGTTACTTAAATGCTTGCATTAGATACGACCAGGCAGAGTCACAAGAGCTGCTGGCCAGGCTTGAGCAGAGCACACTTCTTATCTGATGAGAGAGAGCTGAAAAAGCTTTCAAGGCACTGGGAAGAAATATGTTGTCTTTTGTATACAGAATCCACTAGTTGTAGTGTGATTATCTGAGTAGATCCCTGCTTTGACAGAGAACATGAAGAAGCTTTCAAACTGCTGTGGAGAAAGCTGTTGTCGTTTGTATACAGAATCCACTAGTTGTAGTTTGATTAGTTGAGTGAACTTTGCACATGATCCCTTATGCAGGGCTCTGTGCTCTGGCTGTGTCTCTCACTCTCTCAGCTCAGCATGGCTTTGTTTACATTTGCTTATTAGCAGATAAGGCAAAACCCCTTTAAAGGTAGCGTCTGTAGATGTTGTACAACCCATAGAGACAGGATACAACTCCATAGCTCCATCTTCTTCCCAGGAGCATTGTGATGCTAAGCAAGTTTTCTCTTGCCACTTTAGCAAAATTTAGCATATAATGCAATTGGCCCAGGGGACAGGTCTTTTAACCCTTGTAGGGAAAGAAAGAACTACAAATAGGAATAGGAATTTTGGGCCCCAACTTCCTCTATGTATACCCTCTGTTCTGAGTCTGTCTTTCCATTTATTAGTCTAACCCCACAGTCACAGTAAAGTATTAATATGTGAAGTTCATCCACTGCGGCACTTTCCCTACTTTTCTTTAGCATTGTGTGCACCTTCCACCCTCCTCCCTTTCCATAGCAGATGCTCTTCCCTCCCCACACTGGTATTACTTTAAGCTCTCTGAGCTCTGTATCTCCTTTCTGCTTCTTTCTCTTTACATGCCAACACCTTTACTGGAAGGCACATCTGACCCTCCTACCTGGTTATGGAGAAAACCATACTGTAACTAAGTAGGACCATGCCAGGAATGGAAGAGGGCCACCATCATCCTCAAGGTCACTAAGAAATACAGTAAGTATGAAACTACTTTTGTTGATTTGAGCTATTTCTTATTGCACAGTACACCTCATTGCAATAGGGCTTATAATTTCTCTACAAGCTGAAATGTTTGTCTTCACTTCACATTGCATATTAAAGTATCCTAACATCACAGGACAGAGTACTTAATGTACGGAAGTGAGAATGAATTACATAACATTGCAAGAGTTCAGATGCAACATGCAACTAGTATGATCTCTATTGCAATAGATGAAATTTGATGTACCCCATCTATATACCCAGTATATGATCCTAATAGATAGAACGGATAGGATGGTGTTATATATCGCATTGACAAGAATACTCTTGTAACCCCAATATCTGGTTGAAGTGTGTAATTTGACTTGGCTTATTATTAATTAAATTATTTTATATTATTATATGTTATTGGTAGTAATAATAAGAATATATAATGTTGAGAGTCTCAGAATATTAATGATTTATTTGTGTCTCTGTCTCTGTGTGTGTACGGTTGCATAATTGTCAGCCCAGATTACACAGACTACGATTATATCACTGATATTATGGATTATTGTACACTGTGTTGTACAATACTGCTTCTCCATTTAGAAGGTAAACTGGGACTATGCCACCATGCTAACCCTGGCGTGCCATTCATTTGTCACATGTGTGATGCTGGTTTAAAGATGATCTTGTCACACACGCAGGGTTCCTGTGTGTCATGCTCAGTCAATATACAGGAGGGGGTGACAAATCTACAGCTCTAAAGATGCTAATCCCCTGGATAACGAGTCATTAGTGACAGCACCAATCTGTGGGCAGCCCTTCTGAGATTAACACAGGGCTGTAGCATGAATTGCACCTAAAGAAGAATTGTAACACAGTTCATGAAGACTGCTACATCCATGACTTAGTGTCATTTTATATTGCACTACACTATTTAGTTTGTGTCACCTCATGTTCTTGTTAGTTTAACCTATAAGTACTTTTGTATTTTTTATTTTAGCTGTGATCATTCCAGTTATAGAGTAATGATGATTTGTAGTAGTATTCCAATGGTATTCCAATAAGAGTAGTAGTTGTTGCAAGTATGGGCAAGCTGCCATTCATGTAGGGCTCCCTTGCACCACTGGTGGATGGCAGGACATAAGAGCAATATAACAGATGAGCGAATGGTTGACATCAAAGTTGCAGATTGATAAATGAGTGAATCACTTTCTAATTCAATGACGGCAGTTCGACAAGCTAAGCAGCCTTGAAAGGAGTAGTAAGACCATAAAGCTGCTTGGCCCTTGGATAGAGGGGTCATAGGCCTGGTTGTTCATATCACCTTTGCTATTAGGTGGTGAAAAACCATGCATGCACCTCTTTCTAGAGGAACTACCTAGCGAACAAGGGAAGATGAACTATCCAAAATGTCACGACAAGGAGGTGAAAGGGAAACCAAAGGCCCTTCTGTTCTGGTGTCAAATCTAAACACCATAATAGACCAAGTTTAATCTTTGCCATGGATACCAGTGTTTTCCATGTATGACACTATAAGCCTCGAAAAGTAACTATTACATCCCTTAGCAACAATTATATAGAGTTCCCTCTCCTTGATTATGATTATTCTGGTCTCTACTCTTTTTTCTGTGTCTTTCCTCCTATTTTCCCTTTTGGTTCCCCAAGTAATATTCATGCATTTTCCACTCTCTTCTTCCACCATCCATAGTTATCATGAACTGCCCTTCAACTCTAAGGCTATGTTCACACGGCTTAAAATGGGACGTATTTCAGTCAGTAATTCGTGCCGAAGTGCGCAAATTACGGCTGGAATACGTCCCAGTCATTACGGTAATCCACAGTTCTCATAGAGAACTATGGATTACGTCTCCTCTCCCTGCTCGCCGAATCCGCCGCGGGGGGGAGATAAGTGACATGTGAATTACTAGCAGCGTATAAGCGCTGCTGTAATGAAAGTCTATGGGCCGGCGAGGTGCCGCCCCCCCACCCCCCACTCCCCCGCTCCCACTCGCACCCGGCCCCCGTCCACACGGCATAATTGCGGGGCGTAATCACGCCCCGCTAATAAGCCATGTGAACCCAGCCTAAGTTGTTAAGACCCATAGCAGCTACAATTCCTGCTACCCTAGTAGTTATACCCATGGTTACTAGCACCAGACCGGTTGTGCAACATGATGCCAATGTATGGGAACAATGTACCTAGATACAACGTATATGAATAGTAGTGTGAGGTATTTGTAGCCAGAGTTGTTCTTTTTATTCCTAACATATGAGCTTGTTTAAATATTAAAAAATGTCCCTCAATGTGTCACTCATCAAACACAAAAATGTTTATATATATATATATATATATATATATATTTTTTTATATATATATATATATATATATATATATATATATATATATATAATTACAATGCAAATATCAATTAGAAATGCAGAAGACAAATTTTTTAACCAGCGATTACCCTCTAATACTTCATTTAATAGCAGCAAAGTGTAGCTTTATTTCATGGTACCACATTTTTACAGCAAAATATCACCATAATAGGGTACCGTTAAACAATGAGAAGGGCTCATGTTTAATTTGCAGCTTAAAATAGCATGGTACTTTAACGGGGTGTTCCAAGAGTTTTAATTGCTCATTAGTCGGTAGGGGATAACTAAAAATAGGAGAAAAAAAACCAAAAAGCTAATTTGTAAATATGCTTGTTCCAATGCCGTGGTTGGAACCGGTGATCCAAGCCAATGACGCCACCATTCATCCTTCACGTGACCCTGCAGCCATTCACAGACTGCAGCAGTCTCTTGCTGGATATACTACCTGTGACTGCTGTGGTCTATGATTATATACAGGGCCACAGCACTAAAACAAGTGAGTTTACAAGGTAAGTTTTTCTTCTCTCTAATTTTAATTATCCCTTGATGACTAACGGGCAGTCAAAACTTTTGGAAGACCCCTTAAAGCTACTGTAACCCAGAAATAAAACATATACCAATTTAAAACAGAGCATACTTAATTAAAACAAGATTGCGTTTGTATATCTTTTTGCTGGTATTCAGACAAATACACATGGCATAGGATAATATTATTTAATAGGAAACACTGTAAGGAAAAGTCTACTGAAATTTGTTTTATCTATATTTTTTTAGAATATTCAAATGATGTACAGCAATGTTTACTATGTTGCAAATTATAGCTCTTAAGGTGTTTATACCACTGTTAAAGGGGTATTCTCATTTCATTGATTAGCTTTAAGCATGCCGGCAAAGGTAACATAAGACTATTATCAAATACATTGTTTTTCTGATTTTGCTTTTCTTTTGAGTTAGGAACAAATCTCTTACTTTTGCCGGCATGTTCCCTAGTTAGTGGCCATCTCTCTCCGCTCTTATAGGCTGCAGCAATGGTCTGGATGATGACTCACTCCCTACTATGTTCCTTAGCTTGAAAGATCGGAGCTCATTTACATTACTTACTATCACGCTTTCCAGGGTCAGTAGAGACTGACACCATAGAACGCCAGGTATTGTGGATCCTCTAGGTCATCGCGAACGCAGGTGGTAAGGTGGAGACCAGGCCAGGGAGCAGAGTCTAAGAGGTCCCCAGTCTTCATCGAAGCCCACCACAAAGCTGGGCGGACTTAGATGCGGGGAACCCCCAGGTCGCTACCCTTGACGTGGCTATTCGCAATGACAGACGAAGTGCAGGGCAAAGACACCGGGTATAGGCAGAGGTGACAGGTCATAGTCGGTGTAGCCGTAGATAGGTAGCAGGTAACATGATCCCAGGTAGTTAACAGACTGATGCAACAGCAGGAATAGACTGGAGCAATGGCAGAAACAACAGTAGAGATACTTTGGTTAACACAGGGTTAACGTAGGTAACACAGTAAGTACCTTAGTACAGCAAACAGGGGATAAGCTCACTGAAGAACATCCACAAACTGACCAGAAACAGAGGCAGGAAGTTCTTTAAATGAGTGGAGGTAGAAGGTCATTGGACGGGTAATTAGGACACTGTCCCTTAAAGTATCAGAACAGTGTCACGCACGCGTATCCTAGGGGGCGCGTGTGTGCGCAGAGGAAGCCAAAGAGGATGGGTGTGAGCAGGATCGCAGATCGGAGCAGGAGCATGAACAGGTGAGTAACTAGTGTCAGGTGCGAAGACTGAAGCTGCAGCGGAGACATGTGCACAGCCGTGGTCCACGGCAGGGACCGTGGCATGCATTGTGACATTTACTGACATGTTTTAACCCTTAGGAGCCCTGTAGCCTTGTGCACTACAGTTTAGAAACCTCCTATACTCATGTCATTACCAGAAATAGCAGAACTGATATGCCAACCCTCTGTATACCCACCCATAGCATTACCAGGAAGTGTGAGCCTGAAGCTGGCAGTGGCTCTATAAAACAATATGGTGAGACAAACCCTTTAAGGTTTAGAGATTTAAAATATAACCTTAAAGAACACACATTTAAAAAGTGCCCTGTAACATATCCTAACATGTCTGTTTTTGTAAATCCTTATGTTTCCTATGAAATAATTATGTTGCAGCCTCTTAAAATTCTATGTCCTGTGTTATTACTTCTAGAATTGTATTACTAAATCTGTCACATGGGTGCTACCATTCCAGTTATTAAGGGGCATGTCCTTACTGTCAGCATTGACTGGACAATGTCAGACTGTGCTATGACACAGAGAGATTGGTAATGAATTTCTAGGATGAATAACCGCGGAGCCACAACAGAGATTTGAGGAAAGATGCCCCAGAATTGCATGGGAACAAGAGTATTTACTAAAACAGACATATCAGGGATGGCCACTGGTCCTCTTTAAATGCACAAAATACAATGAAATCCTAAATTCACATTGCTGACCGACTGAATGATAGCTAGGGGAAGAGTTAAACAATGCTAACACAATGGAGCTATGTACATACTAGAAGAGAACTCTACCCATTCCTTCTTATACTTATTCTTTTCGGTTTAGCCACAATATAGGAGTTTATTGTATTATTTGTATTTAAGACCTTTTTAAATTGCTGCTATTAAAAGTTGTGTTTCCACCTCCTTATGGCGATAAAGACTTACAAGTTTCCTCTCAGCCGTTTTTATTTCCTGATTATAGATTTCTCAATTCAGCTGTCTATGTATGATTGTGGGGAAGACATTTTTTCTTGCACTGCTTTAACAGCAGTCAGAGAGATACTTTACAGCAGCTTCATGCCCATAGGAGCCTTAAGACAGTTTCTGTCCCATAGACGTCTATAGGAAAGTTTTCACTGTGAAGGGAGGGGCGAGCTGTGACATCTCCTCTTGTGACTGGTGGATTCTGTGTTATCTGTACACAATGATGTCTCCTTTCAGTTTGACCTTGATTTTACTGATAATGAGCAGACACTGAAAAGCTCTCTAAACAGAACAGGAAGTGTCAGACGATTATTAGGCTTAGTGGCCAAAGTGAAAACTACAGGACTTAAGAATTATTTAAAAAAATACTGAAAGTGACATGGAAAATTAAAAAAAACATAACCAAAAATTCCTAAAAAATGTGTTTAACATAAATATGTGAGTTAAACAATAAGTAATTTTTGATGACACATTCCCTTTAACCATAAACCATGTTTCTAGTTTTTAGGGGCTTATTCTAAGATCCCTGTAGTTTGTTTTACTTGATTATTGAAACTACTAATTTGTTTCTTCCCTTTATTCCTACATGCTGCAGACTTGGCACGGTATTCAGCTATGCCTCCCCCATCTGAAATCCTCCTATTAACTCTCAGTCTAGCCTTCCAGGTGACCTCAGGTAAATCAATGTACAATTGTTTCTCTATTAATATACTAGGGAAGAAATTCTGAAAATATTAAACACAGATTGGGTCTCATAACCCCTGTCCACATGTGTTATCAGAAAATGTGTAAACCACGGAGGGGACTAGCATCTGGTGCTACAGTACATGTCCACTGCAGGGATAATGTATGGCTATGTATGTGTGGTTCTAGTACAGGGGTGCACAACATTTTCTGGTCCAAGGGTCACATTCTCATTGTTCCAGGGGCCACAGTCAATTTTAGAGGGTATTCTCTATCTGAGACCTTGATGGCACTTCAATTGTAAGTACCCAAAAAGAGGTCTTGGATCCACTGTCAGAGGTCAGAATGAGCGGTCCTCTACTCTGTACTCCAGGAAGAGGGTATGAGGCACCTATTTTCATTGTAGTTGTGAAACCCACAAAAACTACAACTAGAAAGAACAAACCACATATATGGCCATCATCTCCTCCTCTTTGGAGTCTGGAACCTTTCAGATATTTTTATAGTATATTTTGTGGATCTGCCATGATTGTGTCAGAAATAAATACTCCTTTCAGGAAGAAATCCAGAGATAATACAAAGACCATTTTACTGGATTGTTCATTTAGGTTGCTTAAAATATCACATGCAGCCCTAGAGTGTAAGCCATACAGTGCCATCAGTTTAATGCAGCTGACAAATAATACTTTCTGAATAATGAGGACAGAGCATGTTTGTGTCCTGATGGCGGGGGCACCGCATGTTGTGCAGGAAAAACTCATATATTGCACCAGATCTGTTCAATCGCCTCTTGTATGGATCCCAATGTAGGTGCATGGTAGAGAGCTAACCACGCTCAGCTGCAATCAGGTTTGTATGCAGATTACCAGCTCCACTTCACAGGAATCATAATTTCAAAGCTTTTTTTCTTCCTTATAAAATCCACACAACATCCATAGTAAAAACAGACGTATCAGTTACAGAGTAACGGTATATCCAAAGACTGACGCATTTCGGGGGTTGCCCTTAGACGTAGCTGGTTTCTTATTTTTGTTTTATAGAGGACAAAGGTGAAGACCAAAAAAAAACTGGCAGGTAATTAGGGACAATCACACACATATATGAATATTTTAGGAAAATATACTGTACTTATTATGGCCAAGTGGGTTGAAGGTCAAAGGGCCACATGTATGAAAACTGTCTAGGTCTAAAACTCACTTTGTTGCCCATGGCAACTAATCATAGCGTCCTTTTCACTTTATATAGTGCTCTGGAAAAATGAGAGGGGCGCTCTGATTGGTTGCTATGGGCAACAAAGTGAGTTTTAGACCTAGACAGTTTTCACACATGTGGCCCAAAATCTTTTAAAAAAATGTCTTCACACTTGTAGACAATGGTGGAGATGTATCAAAACTGATGCAAATGAAAAGTGTGGCAACCAGACAGGTGACAGCTATCACCAAAAGGCATTGGTGAAATGAAAGAAGACTTTTCATGTTTTGCTATTCAACTTAGCTTTTGCACCAGTTTTGATACATCTCTCTGTTTCATTCTAACTTTGGAGTCTTTGGAAAAAATCTTGGGGCTTATAAAGTGGAGTTATTTTATTTCATATAATCTATGTTAAATACATGGCATAAACATATACCTGTCCATAAAATTCAATTGGCACACTACTGAATGTTATTCAGAAGCATCTCACAATCAGGTTCGGCAGGCGAACACAGACAGACAGGCAGGCTTTTGAATGGAGAGTGTTTATTGTGCAGCCCAAACTGCTTTGAACCTGCATTGAAATGCCTTTTTTTTTTTACCAGCTTTTGGCCAGTTTTTGGTGAAATAGTACCTTGTATTTTGTGCAGCCCTGTTTTGTTCAAAGACCCACGGTGTACTAACATTAGGATACAGAAATTTGCTAGTAATTGCTGTTGTATTTCATAGGTGAAAAAAACACCTTTTATTATACGTACACAATTTAATTAGGTGTTTTTCACTTTGGCGCAGGCCATTTTTGTTCAAAGACCCATCTTGTACTTATATTACGATACAGAAATTTGCTAGTAATTGCTGTTGTATTTCATTGGTGCAAAAACCACCTTTTATTATCCGTATAACATTTAAATAGCTGTATTGCACTTTGGTTCGCCCCAGTTTTTTTCAAATAGCCACCTTCTACTTAAATTTGGATACAGAAATTTCTTAGTTACTGTTGGTGTATTTCATTGGTGCAAAAAACACCGTTTGTTATCCGTATAACTTTTAAATAGCTGTATTGCACGTGGTGCGGCCCTAGTTTTTTTCAAATAGCCAAGTTGTACAACAATTCTGATAGAAAATTTTTCTAGCAACTGTTCTCGTTTGTCATTGCTGCAAAAAACGCAATTTCTCATCCGTGTAACTTCTGAATAGTTTTATTGCGCACGGTGAATCTCAGTTTGGCGCAGATAACGCACTTGTATGATATTTTTTTAAAAACTATCAATTCCTAGTCCTACTGGACAGTTGTAAATCCCTGGCACTGAAGGAAGAACACTGTTGATTTTGTCTTACGGTTCTTCCACCAGACCACATTTCACAGGTATTTGCTACAAACAATCAAGTTTCTAATCCTAGTTGGCTGTAGGAAATTAGAGGGATTTAAGAATAGCTGTAATTTGCCGTCTTTCAATAAGAGACTGTCAAAAACTCTTCCATGCTTTCTTAAATTTTTATCTTTCTGAACATGGGCGAAATGCAGGTGGTAAGCGAGCAAAGAGGGGTGTAGGACATGGAGGTAGAGTTACGAGAGAAGATGCTCCTTCCAGTGCTGGCGACAACACGCAAGCCAGCGGATCGTCGGTTGCAGGACTTTCAGGCCTGTCATCGCTGGGTCAGGGCCCTGTGAATCTCAGTACCGAACAGCGTCGCCAATCTGTTCTTCAGTGGTTAATGCAACCTGCATGCCAAGGTCCAGGACAAGCATAGTCAATGTCCAGTTCAACTAAAATGGTGGTTCAAAGACTCCTTTTTCCGGCAGTTTTTAAATCTGGGGGTCATGCAGGTTTGGGGCTCACGTTGTGGCCCAGGAAAGGGTAGTCTATGTCCCGTGAACTAAAATGGTGGTTGAAAGACTCCTTTTTCTGGCACTTTTTAATCTGTGGGTCATGACAGGTTTAATGGTCTCTGTGGTACAGGAACAGTATAGTCAATGTCCAGTTCAACTAAAATGGTGGTTGAAAGACTCCATTTTCCGGGACTTTTTAATCTGTGGGTCATGCAGGTTTGGGGCTCATGCTGTGGCCCAGGACAGTCCAAGTAAAATGATGGTTCAAATCATACTGCCTTCTGGCACTTTTTAATTTGTGGGTCATGCAGGTTTAAGGGTCATGCTGTGGTACAAGACAGGGATAGTGAATGGTCTGTGACTTTTTTTCTGTGACTTTTATAACCTAAGTGTGTTGCCTAAGATGTAGCACGTATCCAGTTTACTGTTGTGGATGTTAATTCCAGCTTCTTCAGCCCTGTTTGGGTGTAAGAATGAAGGTGTTGTTCCTCTCCCATAGACTTTAATGGTCATCGGCGATAATCTATTATCGACTATCGGATATCGGCATGATAATTGACGATATCGACCCGATGATGATAGTCGACGTAATCGCTCATCACTAACAACGTCACCACTTTGTGGTGTATGGATCTCATTGGCTGCAAAAATCACGTGACCTCGTTTTATCTATGCTGCTGCATTTCCTGTTTAAGCTCATTCTCTGTCTATGCCACTTCACAGCAGGATGTGTCTCTCAGCGTTTAAACCAATAGCTGTTCTAACAGCTCTAATAGTCTCTTCTAATACATGAAACCATCCACCTACAGCTTAGAATAGAGTTAGATTAGGGAATTGCACTTCTTATTTAGTTAAAGGGGATGTATCGCTTCCTTAGTTCGGCTGATTCATACTGCTCTCAGCTTCTCAACTCTGGAAATGCAGAGGCGTTTCTTCCCCTCCCAGCTGGGTGACATCATCCCCCCCTTCACTGTTCCTGCTGTCACGGCGCGCGGCGCCGCAGCTCGCCGCGGCCGTCCCCCCTGTGCGCACGGGGTCCGGCCCGGGTGCTGCGGCTGCCCGCAGCCGTGG
Organism: Phyllomedusa bahiana; assembly: GCA_025379985.1. NCBI lineage: Eukaryota > Metazoa > Chordata > Amphibia > Anura > Hylidae > Phyllomedusa > Phyllomedusa bahiana. The sequence continues at coordinate 6,046 of JAODAL010016689.1, read as the reverse complement.
TCCTTCTGCTCTAGGGCTGGAAACCCCATACTTACCAGTCCCCGCTCCTGTCTCCAGCTCTGACAGCCGCCGCGCGCATAATCCCTGCTTAAGGCGCGCGCGCGACGGCTGGTCCGGATTTAAAGGGCCAGCGCGCCTTTAATTGGTTAATTGACGGCCGCTGGTCCTATATATGGTAGACGTCCCTAGCACTCGCTGCCAGTCTGTTGGTGTGTTTTGGAGCGTTTAGAGTGTATTGAGTTCAGTCTTGATTTCCCGTGTACCAGTCCGCCTGCTTACGTTTCCTGACCTTGCTTGTTTGCCGCCTGCCCTGACCGTCTGCCTGCCTCTGACCACGAACCTCTGCCGCCTGCCCTGACCTTCTGCCTGTCCCCGACTACGCCTCCGGATTACGATTTTGCACCACGCTGTACCCCGGCCGCCATCGCAAGCAAGTCACGTCAGGGGTAACGACCTGGTAGCCTCACGCCGCAGCAAGTCCATCCCGCTTTGCGGCGGGCTCTGGTGAAAACCGGGGGCTACTTAGACTCCGTTCCCTGGCATGGCTTAGCTATCATCGCTTGTGTTGGCCCAGCGGATCCACTCCTCCGTTACACCTGCTGGCTCCCGAGACTCACCCCACCCCCCTCTCTCTGAGTCCACATGTCACTGTGTCTTTCCCTATGCAGTCTTATTTTGTAAGAGCTGTATACATACCACAGGCTGCATTCAATCTAGACTGAGCAGTGATCTCTTCTCCGCTCACAGCTGGAGATGTGTTACAGTTGAATCCAGCTCTATGAACGGCACAGATCTCGCTTCTATGCAGGAGAGTTAGGTACCGGGACAAAACTGTTATGTTTTCTCATTGTAGAATCTGTTGCAGTCTGTTTCTGCTGGGTGTGGAGATAGAAAATGTTACAGCCCCTAACTCTGAGTCAGGCAGGAATCGACACAAATTGTGCTGTTTCCTGATTGTGTAAGCCCTTCAGTGTAATTCTGTTTCTTCTGGCTGTAGTTAGTGAAAATGTGCCTGTCCCTTACTCTGAGTGAGAGACACATACATGCTCGCTCTGTGAATACGACCGGGGGCTGTACAGAATGTAAATGAGCTCTCAGCTAGTGAAATGCAAGGAGGAGGGATCCAGAGGGATCCAACCAGGACTGGATGTTAGTGTAAACAAAAACACAAGATAAGGAATACTGTGAATACAAGACAGCTTTGCTAATGACATCCAATTGCAAAGTTGCTTGTTTTCACTGTCCCCTTATTCTGAAGACCATTTAATGAAATGATAAAACCCCTTTAATTTTTTAAGTATATCTACTGGTGTGTGTAGCTGCGGGGCTACGGGGGGTGGGAGGCTTTTGAAACGAAGGGAGATATTTTGCAGCTCAGTGTGTTCTGTGATTTTCAATTGAAAAAGAATTGTTTTCTACCACTTATTTGGCCAGCAGACCTCTGCTAGCACTTGAAATTGTCCCTGTGTTTTCAGTTCTATTGCAATCACTGCATGTCAGTGTTCCCAAAAACCGGCTTAACTTATCCCTATAACTTTTAAATAGTTTTACTGAAGTCCATGCGTCTCAGTTTGGCGCAAAGAGTCCAGTTGTACGAATATTGTGTTCTACAAATTTCCTAGTAAATTATGCTTGTAGTCAGTGGTGCGAAGGCTGCCATATTAATCCATATAATATTTAAATACTCTTATTGCAGTCCGTGCGTCTCAGTTTGGCGCAAAGAGTCCAGTTGTACGAATATTGTGTTCTACAAATTTCCTAGTAAATTACGCTTGTAGTCAGTGGTGTGAAGGCTGCCATATTAATCCATATAATATTTAAATACTCTTATTGCAGTCCGTGCGTCTGTTTGGCGCAAAGAGTTCAGTTGTACGAATATTGTGTTATACATATTTCCTAGTAAATTACATCTATAGTCAGTGGTGCGAAGGCTGCCATATTAATCCATATAACTTTTTAATACTTCTATTTCACTCAGTGCATCTCAGTTTGGCGCTAATCGTGCATTTGTATGATAGTTTGTTGAAAACTATCAATTGCTAGTCCTACTGGGCAGTTGTAAATCTCAGGGACTGAAGGAAAAACACTGTTGATTTGGTGTTACGGTTCTTCCACCAGACCGCATTTCACAGATATTTGATAGAAACAATTCTGTTTCTAATCCTAGTTGGCTTTTGGAAATTAGAGGGATTTAAGAATAGCTGTGATTTGCCGTCTTTCAATAAGAGACTGTCAAAAACTCTTCCATACCTTTTTACATTTTTATCGAGCAAAGAGGGGTGTAGGACATGGAGGTAGACGTACGAAAGAAGGTGCTCCTTCCAGTGCTGGCGACAACATGCAAGCCAGCGGATCGTCGGTTGCAGGATCGTCAGGCCTGTCATCGCTGGGTCGTGGCCTGTGAATCTCAGTAACGCACAGCGTCGCCAATCTGTTCTTCAGTGGTTAATGCAACCTGCATCCAGCAGTCTTACCTCCTCATCCTCCCAGTCACGGCCACAAATGTCGTCATCATCATCGTCATGTGGGTCATGCGGGTTTTGGGGTCATGCTGCGGTCCAGGACATGGATAGTCAATGTCCTGTTCAACTAAAATGCTGGTTCAAAGACTCCATTTTCAGGCACTTTATAATTTGTGGGTCAGACAGGTTTAAGAGTCATGCTGCGGTACAGAACAGGTATAGTCAATGTCCAGTTCAACAAAAATGGTGGTTGAAAGACTCCTTTTTCCGGGACTTTTTAATCTGTGGGTCATGCAGGTTTGGGGCTCAAGCTATGGCTCAGGACAGGGATAGTCCATGTCCAGTTCAACTAAAATGATCGTTCAAATAATACTGCCTTCTGGCACTTTTTAATCTGTGGGTCATGTAGATTTAAGGGTCATGCTGCTATCCAGGACAGGGATTGTCAACGTCCAGTTCAACTAAAATGGTGGTTCAAAGACTCCTTTTTCCGGCACTTTTTAATCTGTGGGTCAGACAGGTTTAATGGTCATACTGCGGTCCAAGACAGGCATAGTCAATGTCCAGTTCAAGTAAAATGATCGTTTAAATAATACTGCCTTCTGGCACTTTTTAATTTGTGGGTCATGCAGGTTTAAGGGTCATGCTGTGGTACAAGACAGGGATAGTGAATAGTCTGTGAGTTTTTTTCTGTGACTCTTGTTGCCTAATTGTGTTGCCTAAGATGTAGCACGTATCCAGTTTACTGTTGTGGATGTTAATTCCAGCTTCTCCAGCCCTGTTTGGGTGTAAGAATGAAGGTGTTGTTCCTCTCCCATAGACTTTAATGGTCATCAGCGATAATCTGTTATCGACTATCGGATATCGTCATGATAATTGCCGATATCGATTATCGAATCGATAACAATAGTTGACACAATCGCTCATCACTGCTGCAGAGCAGACAACAGTTCGCATACCTGTGTGCGACGTTTCGAAGGGCAGAGCCTTCTTTCCCAAGCATGCATGTTTAGGTAGATAAAATCATTATATACTCCAAGTTCACAATGTTATATTCTGATTCATACTCAGTATGTCAATTAAAACCAAACCTACCCATGCTTCACAGCGAGCATTGTACTACCAAGTCATAAAAAGACTTTCAGGTTTATATTCTCAGTTAATCCTGTTGGCGATAAAGAGTCTAATTTAAAAATCCACACTGCCTCCTTCTGAAGCAAGTGTGTCGTTAAGAAATGACTGATCTGTTACATGCATCTCCTCCAAGATACACCAACGTAACATTGTGTCTCTCTTCAAAGAAATTATGTGCTACAGTAGTCTCACCAAATTTTTTTGGTAAGGCAGTATTCACTGATATAGACTGGGGAAGAGCCGTATTTTTAATTCTCTGTTTATATGTACGTATTGCTGATCGAGGTTCAGGAAGACATAACTTTATACTTCTGCTGGTTTGTCTTATGTATACCTTGCCACAAGGGCACTTTAATAAGTATATTACTTGTTTACTATTACCTTTGATTTCAATGTTTATACCTTTAGAAGAGGACTACCTCAGGTCCTGAGATGATTGACGTACAGTTTAAGCAATTAAGACAGGCAAACATACCACAACGATTGGAAGATAATCTAGCCTGCCCAGATACCACTGGTGGTTAGAGGTCCATGAACCTAAGCTGGTTTCCTATTGTATGTCCCTTTTTATAAACAAACTGAGGTCGCTCAGTAAACAACCTCCCATTCAGATCACTATTGATTATTCCCCAATATTTTTGAATGGTCCGTTTAATGAGGATACTATGATTGTCATATGTACTTAAAAACAGAAACAATTCAGAATTCTCTTTGTTCTTAGCGGTAAGCAATGATTTTTAAAACCTCCAAGCCTATCCTTTCCATCTCTTCGCTATTATAGCCTCTTACAACAAACTTCTCCACTAAATTCTACGCGCCCTGACGAACTGACTTTTAAGTATGCCCCTAAGTGTCTGGAGGCATAACAACTATCTCTATGCAAAATGTTATTGTGGTCAAAAGGTTTGAAAAACAAACTAGTCTGCAATATGCATCCTATTTTGCATATCTCAACCTCATGACCCCAAGGCATCGCTGAGGTAGCTTTGCCCTACTCACCTGTCAAGTCACACGCACAGCCAGACCACCCCCTCCCTTTTCCCCTTTTCCTCTTCCTTTTGTCCCTTCGCTCCCGTGGCCCCACCAATGATGACACTGACTACCGACTTGGAATGAATTGGCCACAGCAGCCGTTTTATTAACAATACAAACATATAAATATAACAACCAGTATAAATACATAAAAAACAACTCCCTGTATATATATACATATATCTATATATATTAATAATATATATATATATATATATAAAAGTGAACATGCGCCACATACCCTTACCCAAAACCAAGCTCCATTTTAAACCAATGATCTAATATATTATAAATATAGTATCTATATAATATATATATATTATATGTATATATCCTCCCAAAACACAATCCCAACAACCAAGACACAACCGTCCATGGGGCCGAGGTCCTTGGAGCTACCATCGGCCCGGCGACCAAAATCCCCGAAGGGAACAACCACCGTTACCCCCAGCCGTACTCCACTGGCTCGGGGGCCCAAAAGCCATACTCTATGGCTCCGCATTTTGCTCCTCCGGATAACACCTGAAGGAGCCCCCCTTGCCGGGCCGACCCAATACCAAAACGCTGAGGGAATCCTATCCCGAAGGACTCCCTCCCCAATTATTCATCCAGCCCCAAGAACCTCAGCTGCCACCGTGAGCGTGACATGACCACCTCATGTACGCGACACCCCCACCACACCTAGGGCTCTCTCAATCCCTTCTTGCAACCCGAGGGCCCACAAGTCTAAGCCAACTGCCGTCAGGTGAACCCCATCCCTCTCCAGAAATTGCCTTCACCCGACTCCAGCTCCGGGTGCCGCACCAATACCCCCCGTTCCTTGCCACAAATTTTCCTATCGCCCTGTTAATCTTCACCCGAGTGCGATTTATGCTTGCCCCCGAGCGAGCCCCCCTCCACTGGTGCCGGAATACAATATCCGACCAAACTATCACCAAATTCGGATAGGACGTCCATAACTGCAACAGTCATGCTTTCACATTCCCAACTAATTCCCGGGACGTCAAGGATCCTAGATCATTGCCCCCAGCATGCAGCACCAGGATCTCCGGAGGCCTGTCCCACTCTGCATACCGAATAAGCTCTGGCACAACCCCCAGCCACCGCATACCATGCCGTCCAATCCAACGAATCGTCGCCACGTCCCGGGAAAAACCCAGTTGCCGCCCGTCTGGTCGAACATCAGCTCTCTCCGCGCCCCAAAACACATATGAATGCCCCAGAATCCACACCAACCGCGGACCAGGAGCTGGAAGAAAAGAAACAAGTACATAAAAAACCCAACCCACGCGTCTCCCAACCCCCTTTTCTTTAACTGCTAGACCCCGCCACCAAGTGTGGGCGAAAATAAAAACTAACCTGTCCGACTCCCACCTCCCAATTCTCCGACCAAGTCCGGGCTTAAACCCCACCATCCG
>JAODAL010016688.1:0-79922 GCA_025379985.1 Phyllomedusa bahiana | reverse complement strand
GGGGAGGGGGGAACTAATTGGAGCAAGTTGCCAAGACTCCAATTTGTGCTGGTACATGCCAATGCATCATTTCCTCAGGTTGGTAATCAGTAACCTGTTTTCTACTTATATTTTATACAAGAAGAAATTATCTGAGATTTTTGTTATACCTTCCATGGATTACCATAGGGCCCATTTTAAAAGGAATCCGTTACCCTAACCTTTATAAAAGCGTCCAATAAAGTGCTCATGTAAAGGGCAGGAAAATATATTGCTGTTGCCCCCTTTTTCTCTCTTAGCTCTTCCCTTTTGCCCACCCTGTTAAATAAGACTTGTTCCTGATATGTCTGTCTGAGTAAGTACAAAGAACAATTCTGGAGCATCTTCTAAGTGCTATGCTGTTCCTCTGCTATTCCTTTTAGAAATATATTATATCCTCTGTCAGCTGAATTTTACCAATTGGGGTGACATTGTCCAATGAGTCAGTGTGTACAGGGACGCGTACCTTTAGATACGTTTCTAGGAGGCACAACATAGCTGAAGAAGATGATCCAGGATTGTCACATAGATGCTCAATAGGGTTTAGATCTGGAGACATGCTTGCCCAGTCCAGCACCTTTTACCCTCATTTTGTTTAGCAAGGCAGTGGTCGTCTTGGATGTTTGTTTGGAGTTATCACGTTGGATTACTGCCCTGTGGCCCAGTTTGCAAAGGGAGGGGGTCATGCTCTACTACAGAATGTCACAGTACATGCTGGCATTCATGGTTCCCTGAATGAACTACAGCTCCACACAGCCGGCAGTACTCCGTCAGCCCCAAACCATGACTCTCCCACCACCATGCTTGACTGTAGGCAAGACACTCTTGTCTTTGTACTCCTCACCTGGTTGCCGCCACACACGCTTGACACCATCTGAACCAAATAAGTTTATCTTGGTGTCATCAGACTACATGACAGGGTTCCAGTAATCCAGGTCCTTGGTCTGCTTGTCTTCAGCAAACAGTTTGCGGGCTTTCTTGTGCATCATCTTTACGATAGGCATCCTTGTGGAACGACGGACATGCAGACCAATTTAATGCAGGGTGCAACATATTGTCTGAGCACTGACAGACTGACCCCCACCTCCTACCCATTCAGCCCTGCAGCAAGGCTGACAACACTTACATGTCTCTTTTGAAAACACAATCTCTAGATATGATGCTGAGCATGTGCACTCAACTTCTTTGATTTGACCATGGCAAGGTCTGTTCTGAGTGGAACTTGTCTTTTTAAACCACTGTGTGGTCTTGACCACGTGCTGAGGCTTAGTTTCAAAGTATTGGCTATCTTCTTATAGCTTTGACCATCTTTATGTAGAGCAACTATTTTTTCACATCCTCAGATTGTTTTCCATGAGGTGCCATGTTGAACTTCCTGTGACCAGTATGACCGTGTGAGAGTGATAACACCAAATTTAACACCCATACTCCCCACTCACACCTGAGACCTTGTAACACTGAGTATCACATGACATCGGGGATGGACAACGGCAAATTGGGCACAATTTGTTCATTTTCACTTAGGAGTGTACTCCCTTTTGTTGCCAGTGGTTCAGACATTGATGGTTGTGTGTTGACTTATTTTGAGGACACACCAAGTTTACATTGTTATATAAGCTGTACACTGACTACTTTACATTGTTTCAAAATGTCATATCTTCAGTGTTGTCCCATGAAAACATATAATAAAATAGTTAAATGTGGAGGTGTGAGCTACTGTATCAGAAGATATCACAGATTGTCTTTAAAGGAGTTGTACAGGATTTGAAAAACATGATTTTTTCCTAACATCTGTCCACAGGTTTTTTATTATATCGCAACTCTGCAACAACCATTTTTTTTTTTTTTTTTTTTTTAAAAAGGTTATGTTTCTAAGTAGTGAAGAAGGGGAGGTTTACTTGTTTTGTACCTTGGCACTCTAGAAGACATTGAGCATTGGGGCCCTATGAAATGTATGAGAAGGGGCCAACCTAGAAGGTTTTTATAACACAGATTTGTTGATGTTGGACACTAGAGGAACACAAAGTAAGATATCAGTCATCTAAACACATTTTCTGTTAGTCGTGATTGACATCTGAGCCTACTACATCAGATATTGCGGTTTTGTGCTTAGGCATATTTTGCAGCTATTTCTCATAACTGTGAAGTACACATCCTCTCAAGAATCGGTTTGGTAGCTTCAAGAAATGCAAAATGTTTCCACATAATTTGTTTCTTCTCGTGTCATAAGCAGAAAACTATAAACAGAATAGAGAAGTGCAGGGATTTCTTCATGTCCTTTAGTTTCTTTGTAATGTAATGTCATCGCTATTTATATCCTTCCACCATCTTGTGACTCCCACATGAACCCTTTTTTGCGCTTATGACCACAGTTAGGGTTCGTTCAGACGATGAGTAAAGCTCTCATCGGATTCTACTGTTCAGTGGGTATTTCATGTGGATTTTGGTTGCTTTTTTTATTCCTGCCGATTCAGTCAGAAAACGAGTCTTAATTCATTTATATGGGATTTTGGATGCGGATCCCCATCCAAAACAACATATAAACATTTTTTTATGTGTTTTACACGGGTATTTTAACCATCCCCATTGACCTCCAATAGTAAACATGAGCATGTTCTACATTTATTTTACTCTTAAAAGCAAACCGATAAAATATGCATTGTGTTAATTACAGCGCATGTTTTCTATTGAGTTCAATAGATAATTTTCTTTTGATTTTATATGAGCATTTCAGGTTGCAATCGAGACTGAATTTCGACTTGAAATACTCATCGTGTGGACGGAGCCTGTGACTGAACTAGGAAAAAAGAACACCATGCAAGTGTCATCTGTGTTTGCCAACTCTAATGGAAACAATGATGACATTGACCTAAAGCCTTTAACCCATCCTTCCCTGACGTCTTCTGATTCTATACATGGTCCAATGGTAAATCCAATAGATAACTACATAGAATGATTAGGTGGGAATAGGGTCCTGTACGGAGACCTGAGATTAGCTTCCTGTTGATAAAAATATGGTCGTTGATGGTGTTTCCACCGGCTATGTTCCAGCAGTGAGGTCTATAGTCATGGTTCACGCCATAGTCCCTGCCTCGGACCAAGGACATGCCCATGCCTCCACTGTATCTCTGGTCGCCGCACCCGCTGCAGTTAACTCACCAGTCCGTGATCCAGTGCGCACATGTGCCCTGTGGCTTCCTGGGCATACACGTGCTCCCCTCTCAGTGATTTAAAGGGACAGTGTACTAATTACCTGTCTAATGACCTGTTACCTCTGGTAATTTAAGGAACTTCCTTCGTCTGCTCTGGGGTCAGTTTCTTGTTGTACTACAGTGACCCTGCCCCTTGTCTGCTGGGTGGGGGTTGCTACCAGACTTACCTACGATAACCCCTGGTTTACCAGAGCAATCCCTTCTGCTGTTTACCTGCCGCTGCACCAGTCTGTTATTCGCATTACTACTGCTGTTATCCTGCCGTTGTACCTATCTGTTACCGGTCTGGGACTCTGCTACCCATCTACAGCTATAACTGCTGTGACCCGTCACCTCTACCAGTCTCCAGTGACCTTCCGTCTTGCACTTCGGCTGCCACCGCGAGTAGCCCCATCAGGGGTAGCGACTTGAGGATTCTCCACAGCTAAGCCGTCTGGTTCTGTTGAAGACCGGGGCCTCTTGGGCTCCTTTCCCTGGCGTTTTCTGCATCCATACCATCATCGCTTGCAGTTGCCCAGAGGATCCACAAATACCCAGTGCCTACTGCGTCAGTATCCACTGATTCCCCGTGGACTGTAACCGTACGAACTGACCCGCTCCACCGTTACATCTTTGAAGCCTGCCTGGATGACCTTGAGGATATCAACTGCATTAAAGTTCTGACAACCTGACACCTTTGTCACCACACTTACAGAAAAAGTGCAGACACTGGGTTTCTATATACTTGTCAAGGGTCAAAACTAGCAGAGCCCAAGTGATTATGAATTAGTCACTCTTAAAAGGAATCTATCACCATTTTTATTTTACTACTTAAAACAAGATAATGATACATATTCTTATTAGCTGTTTTTATTTTCAGATTGTACCTCTCAGTTGTATTGTCTATAAATGATTATGGAGGCAGCCATCATGCCTGAGCTTGGACATAGAAGCCTGTGAACAGGAGCTGAACCATTGACTTTTATAGGAGAGTTTTCTCGTCCTGCTCTGTGACCTGGGAAGAAGTCACTGTGCAGGGAGAAGAGAGGGTTTGCTGCGACAATCTCCTATTGTGACTGATGGATCCTGTGTTATCTATACACGTTAGTGTCACCTTTCAGTATAACACTGCCTCCACTGATAATGAGAAGACTTCTGAAAGGTTTCTATACTGAACAGGATGTGTCAGACAACTGTTAGGTCCAGTGGCCAGAGTAAAAACTCAAGGATTTTAAGATTTTTAAAAAATATGATACCGATATGAAAAAGAAAAAAAAAAGCCTAAAATTCTTAAAAAATGTGTTTAACATAAAAACAGGAGTCAAACAATAGGTCATTTCCCTTTAACAACCACAAAGCGGTATGAGTTTTCTCACAGGAAGTCTCCTAGATGATGCTCCTGGACCATGAATGGACAAAAGACAGAACAGTACAGAATTAAAGCTGAAGATCTAGGTGGACAGCAGACTGAAGCAATTGGTCAGAAAACGAGCACGGCCAATACCAATAGATAGAAATAGAATAGAAATTTGTAAATCTATTGTATTAGTTATCTTGTGCTTATCCTGAGTTTCTTGTGCTTCTCCTCATAATTCGTATATTATACTCCTGAGTTGTATTCACAGTTCTACTGGTTAACAATGACAATCAGCAAGATTTTTGTCAGACACGCCCCTAAAGTTATGTTCACATATTGGATCCGTTTTTGATCTGAAAAACGCATTCAAAAGCGCTGCGTAAATTGCATGCAACACGCATGTGCTTGTTTGAATGCACATTGTTAGATGTGTGTTTGGGTCTGTTTGCTGAAGTTTTACTCAAAAACTGATTACAGTAGTTAATGGTGAATACTACTATTGTTAAACCTATGAGGTTCGTCTGTGCAGTGAAAGCATGAGAAAGGGGTATTTATTTTTAACACGTAAAGCATCAGTCTTACAGGAGGACACACCGCCCTGGATACTCTAAGAGTTGTTAAGAGAGTCAACAGTTGTGCAAACCATTTGGTTTCTGTGCACATCTGGGTTTTCTTGTCTTGGAGATATTGGGAATGTGGAATGTTTGCTCACTGAGGATCCAGTTACAAATGCAGATGAGAGAATCCTGTGTCAGTCATTCCTTCTCTCATAAATACACAAGGTCCATGTTACTCTGTGTTGCTTGAATATTGCTATCTTTACCCGTTGCCAACACCAGCCCTGAGTACAGGAATAAGCAGGAACAATTAGAACCAGGCTGTTCTTTGTCTCGGAAACTACTTTGGTCCTCCATAGTAGCCTTATTCAGTGACCATGTTCTCAGAATCTGGATTTAGATGGTACATGTGTGCTCCGTTATGCTTGGCACTGAACAGGGTATAATGTAACTGAAGCTGGTATGAAAGTCTATATACCACACACTACAATTTATTGTTTATGACCTGCTAAAGACGCCTAATTCAATGGATATTCATTGCATCCACTGGCCTTGTCTCTATGCAGTTCAACACTGAACTTGTGAAAAATTGGGGTTTTGGATGTCCTGAACCCAAATTTGTCTCTAACCCTATCCCTTACCGTAACTTGGGGTTGAGGTTAAGGTTTTTAAAAGGTTTTAGGGGGTAATTTACAGTTCTGATACACTCCCGGTCCAGTTGCTCTCCTGGTCCAGCATCATTTTCAGGGTAACGTCCCAGTTATGATAACATAAGCCACATGTTGTGTTAAATGTAAGTATGGGCCGTCTGTTGCACTGGGAGCAGTAACTTATCCCCTAAACCCCATAAAAAGCCCTAATCTCAATTTAGGGTTAGGGTTGTTTTTTTGTTTTTGTTTTTTTCACCATAATTCTTTTCAGGCTAATCCAAATCAAATCACTTGGATTCATGTTGAATTTGACACCAACCCGAATTCTAAGTGCAACAATAATACGCTGGAAAATATGGAAAAATATGATAGAGAGAAATATGGATTACGCCTTGTCCCCCCGTGCATACAATACATCGTATTGTACGTGGGGGGGGAAATAAGAGATAAGTGACATGTCTATGATAAGTAATGCATGTCTATGGGGCCCATGGGCTGCCCCCCCCCCCCCACCCCCACTCCCTCCGCGACATGGGAGTAGGCGCTGATCAGTGCGCGCTCCCGAAACACACGATGTATTGCGGTGCGTACTGTATGCACCGCAATACATCGTGTGAACATACCCTTATAGTTGCACTCAGTCGGTTCCCAACGTCTGCCGGGGCTGTATCCCAGCTGACCCAGACCCCTATGACAAATCAGTCAAGTTGTGTCCATCTCTGCAGTGTTGCTGAATTACTAGGCAAATTCGTGAGTCCGGAAAAGCGGGATGGCTCACTGTAACTGCAGCATTATTGGTTGTCACCCAGGATTCCCAGGAACAGACATACAGCTAAACTGCATTCGAGTGGATAACTCAATGCAGCTCATTGACTTCTAATTATTTGGGATGTTTCTGTCCAGGCACAATGTGCTCTACATATGTAAGTATCAGTGAACTCTGAGGCTGTTATATTAACCTCTTCTTTGCTGAGCCCTGTGACTGTATTTTGTTATGAGTCATGTGACCTGGTGGAGCATTAGGGAATGACTTAATAGTTGATGTCAAAGGGAAATTGAATCATATGTTCTTATTTTGAGGGAAGTGAAGTCAGAATACTCAAACGCATTTTCTCCAGAGATCTGTCAATACCACATCCATCCCAAAGGTTCTTGTTTGTTTTTTTAATGAATCATTGCCAGGGAATATCATCCAGTGACATCTTGTAGTCATTGCTGTGTATAAAGCTTTATATCCCGAAAAGATTCTCAGCGTCTGGAATGTGTACAATTAGTCACTCCGTGATACACTAATGACACAGGTACAACAAGACAGGGAGTGTCTGTAACCTGCGCGCTCCGCCTCAAAACCTCTGTGAATACTTGGCTGCTGCAGTTCTACTGACAATGCAGTGATTTGTTTTCCTAGCTGTATCGGAATCTGTCTAATAAAACTAGAGAATAAAAGAAAATCTATTTATAGTGTTGATATCGTGATCGTTTTTTAGGATCGATTGCACATGGCTGGGTACAGTCTGTTGTGTGTATTACAGCAGCACTATTTCAACTTTTTTGAAGTTCTGCTGAACCAGACTTAGATTACAATACCGTCGGATCAAACATTGATCTATACTTGTTCAATACAAGTGTGGAAGGTATTACAGATGTGACGAAGAAGTATTAGGAGCTCTAAGAAAAAAAAAAAAAAATGTACTTCTATAGATGCCTTATTATGGTTCCATACCACACACAAGTATACAGCCCCTGTTGGTGACATACCCTTGGTTGTTGTCATATGGTGCCTAAGGGAGAATTATTTGTGTAGTATACCATACATATGCAAAGGATTTTCTCTTTTTAATGAATTGCATACGAATCTATAAGGAATTCAGAGTAAACAATATGTATAATCACTTTTTGTAATATAAAACACCTAAGCAGAAGCTATGTGCTACCTGGGATCGGGGTTAGAAGAGTCTCTTCCAGTAATTGCTGAGACACTGACATGTGTATGTAAATGCGGTGGTATCAGACAGGAGTGGTGTGTTCCTGATAGAAGCAGTGACGTTACTGTTGTGTCACCAGTGGGATGGTCAGGGCTGGGAAACTGGAGTTTCACCTTTTCAGTATCACAGAGGGAGAGTCAAGAGTTACAAGGCGAGCACTGCAGCCTTCCAGCCCCTGTGATCACAGCCCTGTGGATTGCTGCTCATCATGGGGAGCTTAGGACAGGGTGAGAAAGTATAGCAGGTAAGTCATGGATCATCATGGATGATGTGCCAGGGCAAGCACAAAGCGAGCACTACACGTTTGCTCTCCAGCTGTTTGCGGTGAGGGCTGGGTCTGCAACTTTTTTTTTTTAGATGTAAAAGTGAACTGGGTTTTCTTTCCGTCTTGCTCCAGGATTGTGAAGCTTTTGAAAGTGTCTGTCTAATTTTTCTGCAGACTTTTAACTTATTGCTTACATTTTTAAAAGGATTTGGAAGTTATTTTTCGGAGTTTTTAGAAGAAATTTTTAACATATTTCTCTAAATTTTGTGGATTTTTAAATACACGGTTTTTCATTTGTGGTTTTTTTAGATTTCTATTTTGTGGTTAATTTATTTCTTTCTGTGGAGTTTTTTAATCTTATTCCTATTTTTGTCTTATGTTTCATTTTTCTGTGGATTTTTAAGTCTACTTTGCAGGCTTTAGTGCTTCATCTATATTAAAAGTTGTATATTACATTTTAGCAGCCCCTATCATTATTACTTGTCCTAAGTATAATTTGTATGTGTTGGCAAGTAAGGTTTTGCCCTTTTTGACGACAAATACAGAATGTCCCTTGATCAGTAATTCTAAAACTCCTCAATTTAGATTATTAGCTCTTTAGCCGAATTCCTTGACAATCTATGATAGATTAGGGCACCCCCTGGATATACTTGTTTTTGAGGAACTACAAGCCTCATCATTGGTTACCAACATTACAAGCTGTCTGTTTTTGATGTAGGAAACTTCATTCAAAGATCTGAAAATAAGGGTCTAGCTTTACTAAGATATGTATAGCCTAATGTTTATACAGGATTTTGCTTGTGTATTTTATAGGTATTATGTAATAGTGTAATTGAGTAGGATATATTTCTTTGCATATAAAGAAAAATTGGTTTCTTCAGCTCACCTGTGCATTGTAGTGTAGTTGCACGGAAAAGAGAGAAACTCCAAAGCCACGTTTCCATAAGACTGGTGCAAAAATATAAAGAGATATTTCTTTGCATCATATTGTTACATATATTTTATAATGTGTAGGTAGATATATGGATAGATCCGGATGGACACAGACAGCAGAGGACTCTGGTACAAGAAAAGTATACAGGCCTCTTTATAACCCATCCCAGATCGTTTCTCTAATGATCCACCAGAAACTATGTGAAATTCATTAGTCGGTCCCTTAATCTAATGGGTACTAGAAAAATGTTGGTTGCATTCAAGGGTCCCAATAGATCCACTTAGTTTAGTTGATATGTCTGTGCAATATCTATCTATCTATCTATCTCATATCTAACGATCTATCATATATGTATGTGTGTAATATATTTATATGCAGTAGTCATTTGCTGATGAATAGAGATAGTCAACCAATAAATTGACAGCATTATGTCTGTAATGACCCATAATGTTATTACTTGTACATTGTATAATGATTCACAGCTAAACGTACCCATGTGAATCCTCCACTAATAGATGATCTATTACAGTGCTGTGCCCAACGAGTCGCTTTTTCAAACTTCTATTTAGCTACTATAAAGTATTATTAGAATTTATTCACCAAAATATCAGCAGACGGTGCCACCCTGGGCTATATCTGTACTCTTTTAATCTCAATTTAGTACACACCCTTCATCATTTATCTCATTGCCCTGTTACAGATACAATCCAATGGCATGTATAGTGAATCGGGAGCTTTGAGCCCATTTTCTTTCTGTGCAATTTGAGCTCTGTTTATGGAGTGTAATTCATTCCTTTTATTTCCGCCATAGATAATGCTGCCACATACTCTCCAGTATGATTTATATATGCAATTGGCTCTGCTGCAGCTCTCTATGCTTGTAATATATTCAGCTGTGTGTCAGACATTAAATGGATAATGATCGGGTTATTTATAGATCAATGACGTTTTTTTTTTTCTTTCTCTTGTAGTTATTTCAGTGGAAGCAGCTCGAGAATTTGTACTTTCGAGAAAAGAAATTTGCAGTGGAAGTGCATGATCCCCGCAGGTAAGACAGACGAGGACTATGTTATGGTTTCTACTGGTTTATGTATTGGCCAAGGAGGGAGCTATGGGGGTGACCATAGCTTAGGCACCTTGTATGAGGGAAAAGTTACAGACTCTCTTAGCTGGGAGGAACATAGCATTGTTTCTATTGAACTTCCTGATACATGAATGAAATGCCAAAACAATTACGAAGAGTAGTACTTATACATCCAGAGTAGTATGAAAGAGGGAGTATGGGATATAAGAGGAGGGGTATTGGTTGTACTAAAATGCCCTTCAGGGCCAAAGAAAAGGTGGGAGGCCATCCCTATGAGTATGCTGCATAGAAATGGTTGAATAGAATATTAAAATAATTTACACAAAAGGACAGTTTCGTACAGACTATTTGCCCAAACTTTGAACCACAAATTTCTGATGTAACTTGTATATTAACTGCTAATTGTCTTCAGTTATCCGGTAAAGATAGATGGATGGATATGGATAGAGGGAGGGAGGGATGGATATTAATTCCACAATGTCCAGTTAACTACATTGCTTTTTTCATTTCTGCAATCCATTTGGAGTGCTGGGATACATTGAATATTTATGACTTGGTAACCTGTCATTAAGCTTATTTTTGCTGGCACCATGATATACTTATTAATTTTTTGATGTGCTGTTTTTTCTACATTCTGTAAATGGATAAATAAAGTATTGTTCATAATGCTAAGTTTTTTGTTCTTACGTTGGCAGAGCAATAGGAGGGAGTTAGCACTGGATGCAGGGGGCAGTGATTCTACTATAATGGCAGGCAACAACCCAATGTAATGGCCGTCATCCATAGTTGTTAGTATCACTTACCTGTATACAGATAAGATATGGCTGAAATGAATGTTAAAATAATTCACACAAAATGACATTAGATATAAGGTAGGTAGGCATTCAGAATGGGTACTACTACTAATAATAAACTATATTTATGAAGCATTAACATGCGCTGTGGCTCTTTATAATTAGATAGAATGTGCACGTGTAAAATGTAATGAATGAGGAGTTATCTAGATCGTTCATCATCATGCAAAGTTTTTTTTTCTCCCTTGAATTTCAAGAATATCTGTGTCAAGAAGAACCTTTGGACAAAGCGGTTTTGTAGTTCAGACCTGGTATGCAAATAATTCCCTGATCAAGTCCATATAGGTGATGGCAATTGGTAAATATCAATTTTCCCAGGATTGAAAACAGAGCAAAGTAAGTTACAGTAATGCTGAATGGTGCTGCCACTATTTTAAGTTGCTTTCCTTAATATTTACCTGATCGTCTTTAGGGGTTGTTCACATGGAATTTTTACTCCGTATTAACATCCCTTTGTAGATGCGTCTCGGGGACCAACAGGACGGACCCAGAGACGCCTCTAACAATTAGCAGTGAGTTTATCACTGCGGGTTATAAGGAACACGCAGCGGCATTCACACGAGAGGTCGCCGCTGCGTGTTTCCCTCCTGCCTGACGGATCCGTTTTACGGACCCGATCAAAGAATTGACATACAATTCTTTGATCGCATCCGCAAGACGGAGCCGACAGGCAGAAGGGAAACACGCAGCGGAGATCTCTCGTGTGAACGCTGCTGCGTGTTCGTCATAGCCCACAGTGATAAACTCACTGCTAATTGTTAGATGTCCTGTCGGTTCCCGAGACGCATCTACAAAGCGGATGTTAATACGGAGTCAAAACTCCATGTGAACAAGCCCTTATTGTGTTTTGTAAATATTTGCAGGCAATTAAGTGTTAAATGAAAAATTTATCTGGCACACTTTGATTATTAACTTAGCAGCCAGAGGTCTGTTCCTAATCGGAGTGTGCTCATTCCAGAGGGATAAAGCAGTCTATGGGGGCACATTTTAAAGGCCTCTGGGTTTGTCTGGACCGTGATGTAATCAAAGAATGACACCTCTGGAGACACACTTGCTGCTGCCACACTGCCTTTATATTGACACCTCTTTATATCTTGGCCTGTCCAAACAGTGGTTGTATCTTGGTGGCCAGACTCTATACCAGCTAATTGTCATAGACGTCTAGCTTCAATTCTCCTATTGATCTTCAACAGGCCAAGATTCCAACCGCCCGCAGTGTGGATGAAATTGCTATGGATTTAACTGAAACCAGCACCAGCAGAATTTCTAAAATGGTAGATGATAATGGCCAGCAGTGGTAGCTTAATCTCTTCAGGTATACATTTGTTTTATCTATTGCACCCAATTTTGAGATTCAGTAATATTTTGTTAAAAAAAAAAGTTATCGTAGAGAACTCACAAAAATCTGCTTTGTGCTAGTTTCCATTGACTCAGAACTCAGCGAAGATCAGAAAGCAGAGGAAATTCAAGAATTAAAGAAGAAAGAGAAAGACCTACAAGACGTTCTCCTGAAAAAAATTGAAGAACTTAAGAAGATGTGTATGAGAGAAGCGGTGAGTGACCATGAGGGAGGATGTGCTGATAGAGGTGTATGACAGGAATTGAGGAAGCATCAAGGGCTATGACAAACTCCTTCCTTCTTGGTAGGACTCAGTGGTCATATTCTTTGACTTAAAGAGTAGCTGGTTTTTAGAGAGATTACATATGTCCAAAACCCGATGTCCTAATTTTAGTCATTGTTTTTCCAGGAACTAACTGGGAAACTGCCAACGGAGTACCCTCTAAATCCTGGTGAGACGCCCCTAATGTCTGTGATGAATGGGTGCAACCTTTAAACTGGAGGACCATATTCTCCACAGTGAAGAGGTAAATAAGTAGTGTTAAGCTAGAATGATCCTAATCTATTGAGATAGCAAATGGTGGTTTCAACTGTTTGGAGGTCTTGTCATCTGCACACAGGACATGGTCCAGTCACTTCCTGTGTATTCTCTTGATGAACACCTCTTGTAAGGTTCTGTTTTCTTTGCACCCAGGAATCCGACTTACAAAATTTGGAGCACAAGTTCCTCATACAACAACTAATGATTGAGGCAACAAAGAAACTTTTGATGGAGCCTGATCCTGGGGAAGAATGTCAAGAGGAAGAGAAAGCAGGATTATAGTGATGCCATAAAGAGACTACAGGACATAGAGAGTGCGATAAATGAATACCGGATAAAAAGAGGGAAAGATCCAACCAAGAGGGCCTCTCTCCTCTTACAAGGTAAATGAGCAATATTGGCCTTCGTTTAGCATAGGCTATGAAGATGGAGCAACCCTAGATTGGCCAGGGCTCTTCTGATATGATGCCATCAAAATTCCAAAAGCACAGATTTAGTTTTCTATACCTTTTGGGCAGCAAATTAGTTTTCAGGCATTAGCCACAAAGTGACCATACCTTTACTGACCATAAAGTCCAGGGCATTTTTGTTATCGTCTGCAGGTCACCCCTATAATTCAACAATTGATCGCGACTCTGCTTTTACAACAGTTGATAGCAGAGTCGGCTTTCTTTAGCTGTTCTTGCTCTAAAAGTCCTGTCTTGCCTTAGTGGGCATTAGTGAAGAGAAAGCTGTGACTAAGCCCGTCTCGTAATGACTGGTGGCAGGACTATAGTGCCACACCAGCTCGGTTATGCCTCCTCTATTGTTCCAAAGTCATTAAATAAATTTGTGAATCCTCTTAATATTACTGTGGGGGTTTTATTTTGACTAATTAGCTCTTTTTGGATTAATTAGTCAAAAATAACATCAGCCGCCTTAACAGTCGTACTTCTAAGTAAGTTAGTGTTGCATTCATCAGTATGTATGAGTGTGTCTCACAGCACTTGATAAATGTGTGCCGTTGCGAGACACATTAATGCGTAGTTCATAGTGTATGCAGCGAAATTTGTCTCCGCCTTACCACTATGAAATTGGTATGGATTAGTAGGATAGTTTTACACCACATTTTGTCGTGACACATTTATACTTGTGGCACATCGTCCCAATCTGGCGCGACACATCCTGTAGAATCTGCGCATACAGTGTTAGGTCTGTCGCAGCATGCGTAAGACGGTTCATCTGTCGGACAGGGCTATGTCAGGTTTTTTGGCTCAAAGCACACCAGAAAACTGGCACAGCCCTGTTCATACATGTCACCCTAAATGTTTTTTTTTCTTTTGTCTAATCCTTTATAGATGATATTATCCCATCAGAAAGCAGCTCTTTGTCGGATACAACCACATTTGATGATGGTAAGTATTTAAAGAAAGCGTACTTTTACCTAGTAGTAACGTGCCCCTTAGTGACTGGTTTTGCATTGCAAGAGAGCGTTTTTGTGCATCTTTGTCTGTGCTAAGACGAAATTAACGTTTCCTTCTTTTCTAGATGAATCAATCTACCTACAAGGACAGAGATCCTGTTCCTTACAGAATTCCCCCAAGAATCGACTTCCAAAAGACAGAAGCCTTTCCAGAAAATCATCCCTCCTTGAACAATTTTCAGATATGCGCCTTTCAGGGTAAAGCATCCAAATATTTGGAAACACTTGTGAGGTTTTAGGGGCTTCTTAAAAACCACTACTAATTGAGGTGTAACCTATAGCAACCCATAACATGCATCAATAGATAGGATTATTAAGTGCAGGGTGAATCAAAAGTCTGGAAGCGCCCATAAAATACTCTTTGCTCTTATTTGTAATCGGAAGGTATTTTCTGGTTATGCACGCCTCTTACTGGAAGGACAGACGCTATATAATTCAGTCATTGTTTTAGCTACAGTGTGAGCGACTCAATCCATTTTCACAATACAGTCATTCATACAACTAAAAACAAGTATATAACAAGAAAGTAAAGCCATAGTCACAATATAGTCATTCATACAAGTTAAAACAAATAAATGAATGACCCTGGATGAAAGTAATTTTATACTTCAGATGCAGGTTATCTATGAAAACTAAATATTATAAGAGGAGAACCATAGTTTTCACTTGTGGCTTTCCTATTATGTTGCATTGCCATGCCAGACTTCTCTAAACAAATTCTCTAAAAATTCTGGATTAGAAGATTTTTACTAAAATGTTATCTCTTAGCTGTACTGTTGTGGCGTTTCCACTGCTGATAAATACTTAAAATGCGTTAAACAACTTAGAAAACCTTTTTGTTAAGTCTCCACATTTTACATTTCAAAATGTCATTCAGGATCTACTTTATGTGAATATTTGCATAAGAAAGAATTGAGCATAAATCATTTGAAACCAGTGTTATAGGCTGTAGTTGGCTGGCAATAGGATAGTTCCACCTAGTGGACAAATAGTTCTATAATATTTTCTTTAGTTAACTATTTTTTTAGGTAACTTCTTAGTACAACAGTTTTATCGAACTAGTGTTTTAAATTCTAATATACTTTACACGTGTTATACTTAGCACTTGTACTTTTTGTGATTTTGCATAACTTGGCTTTAAATGATGAATTTTTTGATCTTCCTTCCATATATAGTCACAGAGAACCTACTTCAACACACAGCAGCCCATACAAGACTGCCGAGCGGAAGCCTCACGGGGGTAGGAGCATGCCTTCCACTCCTGTACTAACACGAAACGCCTACAGCAGCAGCCATCTCCAGTGAGTAGGGAGTAACTGAATGTACTGTATGATAAAAAATCAGGAACATGGGACGGGAGTGATAAATTTAGGATTGAATAGAACTTAGTATGTAATGTACAGTGAATACGGCAGATTTTGTTGGAATGAACTTACTAAGCATCCCAACCTAAAGTGTAAATCCTTTTGATGCTCTATTTTTTGTGGTATTTATCTTGGACAATTAGGGCGACATGTATGAATGGGGCTGCGCAGGAAGTCTGGTGTATTTTCAGGACAGCAGCCCCATTTGCTATATTTTTAAACGGGCACACTCCAGTATCAGGCGCATTACAGAGTGCCCGTGGCACTTTGTAATGCGCCTGATTTCGGGGGGCGTGCTGGAGGCATGTCACACTACAATCATATGTAGCTACACATCTATAGCTTCAGTACGGCAAATCCAGGCGCATTACTGCTGGAACAGGTAGACCACTTTCAAAGTGGTTTACCTGAGCCTGAATTGTCGTTTGTTCGCTAGAATGTGCCTGGTTTATGACCCTCAGTAGAACAGGTTCATAGATTCAGGCGCATTCTACACTACTATTGTGTGCAATAAAATTGGCGCCTGGGCGCCAAAAATCATACATGTCGCCCCTAATGTCTGTATGATGGGGGTGCCACCACCAAAACCTTCAATGACCAGCAGAGCACATTCCAATGAGCTCATGGATTTGCTGCAGGATTTCCAGTGCAGAAATTCTGGCACCCGTACAGCTAATCCTTGGTATAGGGCATACATGCAAAATCCTGCAGAACCCCTTTCTAAAACTATATCGTGTTTTATTCTAATTGTCTAGGAATGAAGGCATAAGCCATAATGGCAGGCAGCGGCGGGGCAGCTTGGAATCCCATACTCCTCTCATTGTTGATTCAGTTGATGGAAGTACAACCTTCTCAATCTCAAAGAGTCAAAGAAGCAATAGCACAGAGGTTCTAGATGATGGATCTTCTTACACCAGCCAGTCTAGCTCGGAGTGTTACAGCACACCCCCAAAACAAAACTACTGTTATACAACCCAGACACTGGACAATCGCCCTCGGGATAGGAGACGTCACAAGAAGCAAAACTTCTCAGCAAACTCTGGGAGTATGCCAAACCTGGCACATAAGGATGCAAGAAATAGTGTTTACCAAACCACCCAGAACCAGCCATCGTCCAGCTATTACATCACCGGATATTCAGCCTATCCCGAGAGTGACCCCTATTACAATGGAGGCTACATATATGAAAATGATACAGAAGGACAGTACAGTGTAAACCCCTCGTATCGATCATCTATGCACTATGGCTATGACCACTATATGAGGTATGATTCAGATCAGTTTGTGCCTCTCAACGCATATGCAACATTAAGGCTTCCAAAAAAGAAACCTGTAAAAACTACAGAACAGATAACAAAGAACATTAACAAGGCCATTGTGGCCGAGCATTTAAGGGGATGGTACCAGCGGGCATCATGTCACAAAGATCCTGCCCATGGAATGGTTGAATCTGACAGAGGTCCCAGAGGAGTCTCTGTTATGCTTCTATGCAAGTTCCCTCATCTCCCAGCATTCGGGCCCCATCTTGTTCATCCGGTAAGTTTTGATGGTCTTTCTATGCTTGGTCAGAGGGAGTTTATGTAGGAAATGTCATTTTATAGCATGGTTATCTTAAGGTGTGCTTGGTTTGAGGCCTTAACAACCCCAGTAGCAAAAGAACGGATTTTGATTCTGTAGACTAAGCTTTATAGATAAGAAGTTATACCTTGGTTTACCTTTTGGGGCACTGTAGAAAAAGTGAATATTAGTGCATGTTCACACGGCGGTTTTGGACGAGGTTTTCGGAGCGTTTCCTCGCCCAAAACCTCGTCCAAAACGCCCCCAGTTCATTTCATTGATTCCTATGTAAAACCTCGTTGTAGTTGCTTCTTTGGAAGCAATGAAAAAGAAGGGTCATGTAAATTCTTGAAGCGAGTTGTAGGCGCGGTTTTTAGCGCGGTTTTGCTGCGTTTTCGGCACGGTTTTTGTCCTGACTATTAATTTGTATGGGTGAAGACCTCGTCGAAAACCTGATCAAAGCCTCGTCAAAAACCGCGTCTGAAGAAGCGTGTTTCCGGCGAGTTTTGGATGTGTTTGGGGCGAGCAAAGGCCCCCAAAACCTTGTCCAAACACGCCGTGTGAACATGCCCTTAGTATTGTTGTTGTGAAGCTGAGAGAAGGAAGGGATTGCACCCAGAAGGTGAGCTGCCTCCAGTAAAAATATTTAATAGAGGACACCTAATTTGTCAAAAGCATCTACTAGTTCTTTAACACGTTACTGACGGCAGAAGTCTAATATACTTAGTAATTGTAATATTATTTTGTACAGACCCCTTGATACAACCTAAAACGGGTATTACACCTACCAATACCTTCTAGCAAGTCATTTAGAAGCATTACAGCAATGAAGGCTCCTAATCGTTCATATCTCTATGGAGATTGTAAAGAGGGGCGCTCTTGAGCTTTGCTTTATTAAGGCACCTGGAACAGACTCTCTAATTAAATGAACAACTTCTTACATTGTTTTTTTGAAGAAATTGATTTTTTTGTAGTTTTAGTTGTACAGACATTGTCCTCTACTGTTCAACAGAGAAAAAAGACTAGAGAACTATTTATGATTTTTGTTCCTTTTATATCCCAGTGTCTTCTACAAGCACAGTAGGGAGTCGGTGGGCACACAGTGGGACGCTGGTTTACCCAAACTCCGTACCTCACTCTTCATTCGCCGGCTACTCCACTGCTTATAGCAGTACGCCTCTGCCCAGCAGGTGAGTCCTGGATTGTGGTACAACCGGTTCAGCAGCTGTGTATAGATTCTCAACTTCCACAGACCCAGAACATGTTGAATGAGTCCTCTCCATCCATCACTCTGTTTTGTTTTTTCTCTTCTGCACTTTAGGTGCAAGGTCAATAATTTATTTAGAAGACATGGGAGAAAGCCCATTAGAAGCGCAGCATGCTTGTCATTCCAAGCTGCTAACCTATTAATCTGTCTTAAAACAGTAGCTCCACCAGTAGGCGTATTAGTGCTGGAAGAGAAGGGGTCATCATGGTGTCTCTTGGGGTTCTATAGTCAGTGAAGTTACTAACAGTAGATACAACTGAATCCTTCCACAACCGTTAGTAGTGAAGTTATTGTGGGTTGTAGGAATTGTAGACCTAGCAGTTGAATGTCAGCTCTTGAGTCTCAGACACCACCAA
Source organism: Phyllomedusa bahiana (assembly GCA_025379985.1). NCBI lineage: Eukaryota > Metazoa > Chordata > Amphibia > Anura > Hylidae > Phyllomedusa > Phyllomedusa bahiana. The sequence continues at coordinate 61,141 of JAODAL010016688.1, read as the reverse complement.
TATTATAAATGCTGCATGTTACATGGGGCTCTGTTGCGGATTGGTGCAAGAAGCTTTTTGTAGTTTTCATATGGTATGATGCGGCTAGTCAGGTGAGACCTACTCGGTGCTGGTTCACACCAACTTACTAACCCCATACATAAGCATCTCTTCTTGGCACAAGAAGCTGAGGTGCTTTTTTACACCTCTTCCCATTCTTTCCTTTGTGTGCGATTGTTGACTCATCTATGTAGTTGGGAAGACCTATCCAGATTCACACCTTCCAACAGGGAAGGGGATGGGTGTCTTCTGAGTTTTGTGTGCCCCTCGCCACCTGTCCCATAGCATAGACTCCACATCCAACCCTCTGAAGACAGGAAATCCCAGCTCTTAATCAAATCCTGTCTGCCATTTTTCCCATTGTAAAAGAGAGGACAATGTTTCATAAACATTGGGAGAAAAAAGACATGGAGCGCACATCCACACACTATACCTTGATCTACTGCTTCTCAGGAAAAATTTACAAAAATGAACTTGAGGTTCTTAGTATACGTTATGATCATTCGGTATAACTCCTCGTTTCACTTCACGGTGACCTCTTTAAAGTGGGTGCCTACATTAATAGACGTAGCACTACATGGCGTCCACTAACACAGCAACAGCAACACCAGCAAGGGAAACAACCCAGTGGCCCAACAACACCATTGCTGCCAGACCCGACCCCTTGGCTCTGGGTTGCAGTACTCCACAGGCACCTACCCTTTTTTCTTTCAGTCTGCTTGCTGGAAGCCAATGGAAGTGTGAGTGTTTGTGATCATTTCTTTTTCGGTTGTGGTGCTCTGTGGTGGCTGTTGTTACTGTGATGCAGTGTCTGTGGGGTGGTGCAACCTAGAGCCGGGGCGCTAGGTCTGGCAGCAGTGCTGTTGGTGGGCCACTGGGTTGGTCCCCTTGCTGGTGTTGCTGTGGCAGGGCCATCTTTTCCATTGGGCACAGTAGACAGTTGCCTGGAGGCCCAACAAGTATAGGGACCCCAAGTGGTGTATGTATGTCCCAGGAATACAAGAAACATACCCTGGATCCCTTGGTTGGCTTTGCTTATTTAACCTTTTGTGTGTTTTTAGGATGAGCAAACAATTAAAAACCATGGTGAAGGAAGCCAAAGACTCGCTGCCCTGGCTGCCGGTGTCCAGACATAATATGGTTGTGCTTGGGGGAGGGGAGGGGCGGCTCGAGGCATGGCCAAGTGTGATGTCATGTATTTGGCAGGGCCCACTGCAGTGCTATGCCCAGAGGCCCATAACTCTGTTAAGACGGCGGTGGTTGTCATGCAGTACTACGTCTATTGGTGTAGGGACCCACTTTTTAGAGGTCACCGTGAAGTGGCAAGTGGGCGTATGCCCTTAGATCAAAAGTATACTAAGAACCTCATGTTCATTTTTGTAAGTTTATCAACTTATAGTCTGTGAATGTTCTCCCAATGTGAACTATGTCTCATACACCCCTTCCTTGTTTGCAAATAGGAATGAGGCCTAACCAGAGATTGGACCCCATCTTTATAGGCCCTATAGAAGCTCCAGGTAGTTGCCGTGCCTAATAGTGCTTTGTATATTACAAGTTTCAGTGTCCTGTTTTGTGAACTTTTTTTTTCTGTTTTCATTCATAGAACCTTCCTCACTTATCCTTCCCAAATAGATGATCCAGACATCGTCCCACTTCCAAATGACCCTCTTCCAAACGACCAAGACCTCTTATGGCATGAGGACTCCAAGCCAGGCACCTTAGTATGAAGAAACACACTCTCAACACTTGACCCCACTCTTCACTTATCACCTCATGTGCCTTGCAGTGAGAGCACCCGATTTTTGCAAAATTCGTCAGAATCGTATTGGCTGGAATATTGGCACTGGGATACCAATACAAAAGCGATCAACGTTCTACTGATTTACAAGGCACAGTCTCCTCGCTTATAACACAAGCACTTGGTTTTTATGAAAAAACTTTTAAAAAGCACTTTTTCATTTTGGAAACTGTTTGACACAAGCAACTGTGAAGACAACTAATGGCTAAAATGGTGCATGGCTGAGAGCAAGCAGATGCTGGCATGGAATGATCTCTTTGCAGTCAGTATTGGACCATTCATATGAAGGATTAGAACAAGAATGCAAAGTCTCTTTAAGGCGCCATTTTCGCAAATAAAATCCAATGCTTCCAAAAAGGTTAAACTGACCCCAAAACTGTGTATATATGAAGATGTGTATATACGTTTTCTTGGCTACTTTTTATTGGCAGTGTATGGTTTTTATATCTATTCTCCTGATTTTTTTTTTGCTTCGAAAGCTTGATGAATGAATTTCTTATGGTACAGCTTGGTTTTTAGAAATGATCACCAAACATTTTTGTTGTTTTTTTATATCTATATATACAGAATGGTTATCATCTATTGGTCAGGTATCACTAATATCTTTTTATTATTTACAATGGAAAAATTGTGCAGCAGGAGCTTCTCGTGTGGAAGGTACGGGTGGAGATCTGCAAGCATGTCAGGGGCCAGAAACCAGTCAGGTCTTGAGCAGTATGGAGTATTAATAGTTATTATTACATCTACTGGTTTTGTAGCATAAATTTAAGAGTCAACCCTACATTAGGGGTCTTAGTTTTGGTTTTATGACCTGATCAACTTACTAGTGACATGAATGAATTTGTATTTTTTCCCATTTCACAAAATGTCACTGACTTCAGAAGCCCTACAATGACCTCTGCATACAGCAACGCAGCATTTATAAGCTATTATTGAGCCTTCTTAACGGGGGTGGGCATAAAGCAAAGCAGGACCATAACCAGCAAAAGCACCCCATTTGCTGGTAATTGTTCATTCCATTACACCCCTTTATCTTAGCTTGTTGTATCTGGATGGTGACTTGTTTGCCTAAACAAAGATGAGATGGTCCCCATCTTCTCAGGGGTCTCATAGCAACTGCATCTATGGTACTTAAAGGGTTTGTCTCACTACATTGATTCATCTTACCTCAGTCCTGTTTTCTTAGTTTCATTTTGAATTCAGGGGTGTGTTTACTGGCTTCTACTAGGCTGCAGTAGAAGCCAGGTCTGTAGCTATAGTGACCAGCACTGGGAGTCTATCAAAAGAGATTGAACAGGTCTGTAGTTATAGCGACCAGAGAAGCTGATGCAGCCCATATAAGAGGGGATATCTAGGAATAGGTAGGACACTGTTAATGGACACATATTGCAAACTGACTTGTTTTTGCAAGATCTTTAACAGAAAAAGCAATCTTTGTAGTGAGACAACCCATTAAAGTCCTAGTGCATCAGTACTATATTACCGCCAGCTGTAATACAGACACAGCCCATAGACAACAGTGGCGCTGTTTACTATAACTTGGGACAGGACTGAGTTTTGAGACCCCTGCTCTACTAATCATGGTCCATAGATTCAAACTTACAGAACTTTTTTCTAATCTCAGTCTTGTTTGTTGCATAACTAATGTAGAACAAACCGGGATTCTTGAATCAGTACTGAAGCTTGAAATTAACAGGTTTGTTTTTATCATAATCTAAAATGATGAAGTGAATCCAGTGCACCCAAAGGTGGAAAAAACTGTGGTTAAAATCCAAAATTTTTATTACATATCTTTAAAATAGGATAATCAGCAAAAGGGTGTACAGCATCATGGCTCAATATCCGACGCATTTCGGACATTATGTTCCTTATTTGTGGCATAGACGCTCAAAGAACAATAAAACTTTTAAAACCATAGAGAGCCAATGGTATCAAAATCCCAAGAACGGAATGCATTTTGGGTTATTCCCAAGCAGCACTTCTGATGTAGGAATTCTGCTTTGCTGTACAGTTGTTATCATGCCAGCAGCTTTCCTTGACAAGTAAGGCGATGTTCACACAGCTTATTTCAAAAAGTATTTATGTCGGATTTCCGATCGTAAATCCGTTCCGAAATCAGTTGCAAATAAGTGTCACTAAGTGTGGCACGTATTTCGCAACGGATTTACAATCCCCATTCATTATATGGGGTGAACGTCGCGAAATCCGGCCCAATAATTGACATGCACATTGTTGTTCCGGCCGTACTGCGGCCGCAAATCCGCGGCGGCAATACGGCACGGAAATACTTGTCATCTGAACGATGACACGTATTTCCCATTAAATGCAATATTAAATGGCCTGCAACTTATTTAAGACTGATTTTGGAACGTATTTACGATCGGAAATCCGACCATAAATACGTTCTGAAATAAGCTGTGTGAACGAGGCCTAAGGAGGAAAGCAGCTGTTCCATAAAATTGTGCCAATTTCTTTACACATGATTAAAACAGGTGAGCCCCTGCCCATATGGTGCCTATGTGGATGCCATCTTAGCATTTCATAAAGATCTTTAGCAAGGGCAGTAGGTTTTTCCAGAAACTAAGATAAATGTTTTATGGAGAGCTTGGAGATATTAATATTTTAGCAAAAGTTAATACAACTGTGGTTTGACAAAGGCAGACAAATCCTCCAGATGAGTGCAGGGCAGGACATGCTTAATCAGGTGCCTGTGCTCAGCCCCATGCGCTGCCGTCCCCGCAGGCCCTATTCCAAGGGATTAACCAGTTTTCTGCTAGACAGGCTTGCACATCCCTTCCACAACCTCATGCTGCTTCCACTGATGTGTGTGAGGTTGCTTGTGTTCGTTTTCACTGTTGTGTATAGAGGTTTGAGAATCAAGCTGGTCCTTAGTCATTTGGAATATCTGGGTGTAGAAATAAAATGAGAAAACCATATTTATTTGTTTTGTACAGCACCTTCTCCGAAAACGTTCCCTTTTTGCATTTAAACTTCTGGAGCCGATTTTTGTATGGTCCAATAATAAAACAAAAAATGTGATGGCTTGCTTGTCCTTGTGTGTTTTCTGTTTGTAACGTGATCTAAAATCTGTAAAAGAGACAAAGGGGTATATACTAATGTTAGGGACAACAGAGATTAAAAGGGTTGTCTCATGAAGATAACTTCTGTCCGTATGCCCTGTTAGGGGATGTTCACACGGCTTATTTTGGGGTGCATTTCGCCGTGTATTTCGTGGCGTACTGCGCTTAATATGCGGGGAAATGCGCCCCATAATTACGGTAATCCATAGTTCTACTAGAGAACTATGGATTACGCCTTCTCTCCCTGTTCCTAAAATACAATCGTATTGTGCGGGGAATTAAGTAACATCAATTATTTACGGCTAATATGCGCCGCGAGTAATGCATGTCTATGGGGCAGGCGGGCTGCCAGACCCCCCGCGCCGCGGGATTACGTTCGTATTAGCGCAAGCTCCCAAAACACACAATGTATTCTACTTGCCGCAGTACATCGTGTGAACATTTCCTTAGGGGATGTTCACACAGAGTTTTGAATATTTTTTTTTGTATTCAAAAGCGCTGTGTAAAACGTATCCATCAGTCAGGTGTGTGTTTGGATGTATTTTTGCTGCAGCAGAAACAGTTCCTTTAGTTTTAAATAGGGCGTCTGCTGCGTCCAAAAGGATCAAGAATTGACATGACAATTCTTTGAACAGATCCGAAAGACGCATGTAAACACGTATTGACAATCACTCGTCTGAACACCGATGCGTGTTTTACATTGAAAGCAATGTAAAATTACATTGCACATTGTTAGATTCGTGTTTGGATCCGTCTTTCGAACCCTAAACGGACCCAAACGCATCTAAAAAAGTATCCAAAAACGCCATGTGAACATACCCTTAGTGTCGAGAACAAAAACTGCTCTGTGCCAGTGGCCTGTTATGGTGGACCCAAGCTGTCCATGTATTCCATGGATGGCCTTTCCTCTGTATGGCTGCCATGTAAAATTACATATCCATGCAGCAGTTGTTCTGGGGAAAGTATCTGGCTGGCCTTGTCTTTCTCACCAAAATCTTCTGTTTCACAGGGGTTTGAGGAGCAGAACGGGGGCGATCATCCACATTTTGACTGGGATTTTCCCTAGTGAGACAACACCTTTAATTCAAATCTCTATAGCTTACAGTCCTCTATCTGAAAATAGTGATGCCATATAGGTGGACAATTGGTATTCAATGATGTAGTCCTGTTTAAATAACCTATCCACTGTACATGCAGATAATTATAATAGTGCTGCACAGTTGTGGTAAACTGACCTTAATCCAATTTAGATAAAATATGGATTATTACAAGACTTGTTAAAATTCACAACAAATTTCTTACTTTTTTCCTGATTTGTATCTTTACAGCTGAATTGTGAATATTGCTTTATGGCCCTCTAAAAACCCAGAACACTTGATAGCTTAAATATAATACAGTATAATGTTTTTACTGTGTTAGCCTAGAAAGCATAAGAAGAGCAAAGAAATCAGGCGATACCTTTTGGCGGCTGAGTATATAAGATTGTAAGCTTTCGAGAGCGCTAGCTTTCTTTGCCAGACGTGATGTTCTACAAGAAACTGAAAATTCACCTAAGACCGTGGTCTTCAAAAATCTCTAAAAATAAAATATAAGCATAGAAGCTATTTATAACAGGTCAAGAAATAAGCAATCTGCAAATGTTTGTGAGGCGTGACAAAAGGATCACTAGCTCTTGCTGGCTGTTTGCTATCAGGTGGTGATTTGTGGCCCCCACAGTTCACACATAGTGTGCCATGAAATTATCTTTGATACTGAGCCCATGTTGCAGAGTTTGAAAATTTTGCATTCGCTTATATTTCCATTACTTCCTTTCCCTCTGCGTCTTGAAATGTCCCATTAAAGCCTCAAACTGGAAATGTTGAGTGGTTTTCTCCAGAGAAATGTGCGACCACTGGAAGATCTGTTCTGCTCTTGTTAATGGTGAATCTATGTGAGTTCATGCGCTGACTGAGTCTCTGCCCTGTTTCCCCCACATAGAGGCCTGTGGTGGGACATTGCACACACATTATCAGATACACCACATTGGTAGAGCTGCAGGAAAATGTCCCCCTGATCCTGTGACTGTGGGACAGACACACGGTTAGCCTCTAAGGATATGTCTACACTGCAGTGGACAAAAAACGACCTGAAAACGAATTACTAAAAACGTTCCTGAAACTGAGTTTTCTGTCCACGGCAGAACGTATTTTCAGCGTCAGTAGCAAGATAACTTTATTAGCGGCAAAATATATTTAGAAAAGGATTTTAGCATCAAAATCTGTAAAAGAAAAACAGATTCTGTAGCCAAAATCTGTAAAAAAAAAAAAACGTATTTTTAGCGAAAAAAATATGAATTGCGCAAAAATCGTTAGCGACCAAAGCATGATCATTTTATTACAAAAGGTACAAAAAAGGACACATCAGACACTTGTATGCAAATTTGATAAGGATTAACCTTTATTAACACCCACTATAGGTGGGACTTGGGTTTCCTGGGTGAGTTTTCATAGAAAAATCGCGGCAAAAAACGCTGCGAAAACGCATCAAAAAATGCGTCAAAAGACGTCCGGCGCTTTACATAGACTCCTTTAGTTAATTTTCTGCCCTGCTCTGGTGTTTTTTAGAGCATGTTGCAAAATACGACCAGTGAAAAAAACGAGCAGAAAAAAGCTCAGTGTAGACAGCGGGAGGTTTTACAATAGAAGTCTATGGGAGATTACAGTCGTTTTTCCAGCGTTTTTAGAAAACGAAAAAACGCTGAAAAAACAGACGTTTTTCTGTGCAGTGTAGAGAGAGCCTAAAAGGTGTCGCCCCATATCTTCGCTCTTCTGCAAATATAGTACATGAATACAGAAGATCATTGGGGATCTATAGGAGTATACAGGCAGTCCTCGGGTTACAAACAGGATAGGGACTGTAGGTTTGTTTTAAAGGGAATCTGTCGCCAATTTTTTTTTTCTTACTTATTAAATCAAGACCCTGACCCATATTCTTTTCCTCTCAGCCGTTTTTATATCCTGATTGTAGATTTCTCTATTCGGCCGCCTATATATGATTGTGGGGAAGACATTCTTGCTTGCACTGATTTAACAGCAGTCGGAGAGATACTTTACAGCAGCTTCATGCACATAGGATTCTTAAGACAGATTCTGTCCCATAGACTTGTATAGGAGAGTTTTCACTGTGAAGGGAGGGAAGAGGGGAGCTGTGACATCTCCTCTTGTGACTGGTGGATACTGTGTTATCTGTACACAATGGTGTCTGCTTTCAGCTTGACCCTGCTTTTACTGATAATGAGCATACTGCTGAAAAGCTCTCTAAACAGAACAGGAAGTGTCAGACGATTATTAGGCTTAGTGGCCAAAGTGAAAACTGCAGGACTTAAGAATTATTAAAAAAATATTGAAAGTGATATGGAAAAATATGGAAAAAAATGTGATTAACATAAGAATGTGAATTAAACAATAAGTAATTTTTTGATGACAGATTCCCTTTAAGTAGAATTTGTAAGCATGTCTAAACAGGTATATTTATTACATGTAACTCCAGCACAAAAGTTTTTTTTTTTTCTTAGTTTTGGATCGTGCAGGGAAGAGTTTTTACATTTGTTTTGCTGTCTGTGCCCTTGTTAAGAAGATTTTCACCTTATTTTCCCCTCATGTGCTGCTGTGGCATGCTGGCACTTGTCGCTCCACAGCTACTATCTGCTGTGGAACATGGAACTACAAGTGCCAGCATGTCCCATAAGCCTCCGTTTGTAACTAGGGGAAAGATGTAAGTCGGAACGGTGTAAGTCTGGGGCTGCCTGTATATGTTTGTGGTGATGTAGGTCTATGGAGTGAAAATGCTTGATGTGATGTAGGAACTGAAAATCTCATTGTTTCCGGACATGATCATATTACCCCTGTGAGCTCTCATGTTCTCCACTATAAAGGCCAACATGAGCCAGAGTAGATACATCAATGAATGCAACACAATATAAAGTTATGTTCATATGGTGAAATTTCAGAGAATGTATTGAGAGCTAAATTGCAGATTAAATTGGGCTAATCCACATCAACAAGTAAAATATGTTTCAGAAATCTGAGGGCATGTCTGCTAATAGTAAAATACACCATATGAACTCAGCCCGCGGGTACAGAGCGTATAGGAGACCCAAACTCACCCAATAGCACTGGTCAGGCCTCACAAGATTCACTGTGTGTGCCTAATACATCATTAACACTGCTATGGGACCCAGTAAGGAAGCTTCAAAACTGGACTTCCACATGGAATACATTGGTAAATTACAGTACCAAACCACATCCCTCAATTTCCAATGAAAGTCTGCGCCATAGTTTTACACAATATAATTTTATGGCAACAAATTCTGGTAGGCAGGACATGGGTTAGCCTATAGGGCTAATTTGTGGCAAAATCCACCAGATACAAAATGACATTCCATGGCAGAAATCCAAGGGTATGCCTTTCATTCTGGCCATGGAGTTTTCTGAAATAAGTAAAAGGCCACAATTCATTCCCAGTTCTTGAACATACTAAATACTGATAGTCGCTGAGTGAGTGAAACTCCCTTTTAGGTTTTACTTTAGGGCCCCAGGATTCTTTACTATGCCTCTACCATTGCTGAAGCTGAGCCCATTGATGGGAAGTAGACCGTAGCCTGAAATAAAAACCCACATTAGTTGCCTCAACTACATGGCCACCATTTCTGTATCACACTATCATATGGCTTGTTGGTGGCTTGATCCGGGTAAAACAATTTCTTTATGGTCTTGTTTCCATGGATCCTCTGCCATATCACCTATGACTTCACATACTATGTGTAAAGTGTGTTGTAGACATACAGTACTGTATCCATAACAAGAGGCCATTCTCGATGTCTAGAGGGCAGAAGGATTTTACACCAATTTGGAAGGGGATTCTTTACTGTAACAGTAGTGAGATTGTGGATACTCTGCCAGAGGAGCTTGTCACTAACTAAATCAATTCAAAAGGGGCCTGGATCAGAGGCGTAACTTCAAGCTTTTGGGCCCTAGTGCAAAAAGTGAAATGGGGCCCCTCAGTTACCATGTGTCATTCACAATACTGGTGTCATCTTATGTGACAGAAGGGCTTTTGGGCCTCTTCATTCTGCAGGGCCCAGTAGCGACTGCTACCGTTGCACCTCTATAGCTAAGACCTGGCCTGGATACATTTTGAGAGTGCAACAGTACAACAAGTTATATTGATTTCTGGAGAAAGGTCGCTAATCCACGGGTTTATTCTGATTGCCAGATTTAGGGTAGGAAAGGAATTTTTCCCCCTAAAATGAGGACGATTGTCACCTAAGCCATGGGGATTTTTACCACCTTCTGGATCAACACTCCAGGATAATAAGCTGAACTAGATGGATGCATGTCGTCTTTTCAGCTTTAAGTATGTGACCATACATAAGATCCATTAGCGGGCACATGGCTCCATTGTACATGACAATATCTTAATAGAATTAGCCAAATATTGCATATCACCACATGTCTGCCATCTACTTATGTCACTACCATTGACTTTATGTGACAGAGAGGTCTTTGACCCTGCAGGTATCAACATGCATTAGAAACACCACTGGCCTCAAAGGGGTTGTCTTCCTGCCCATATTCTCCGTTTAGGCATATGGACATCTTAGAAGCGGGTTTTCTTACTGTAAGTGCAGCTTTCAATCTTTTGAACCCAGCCAGTGTGTACTTTACAGTGTCAGCAATATATTCCACTAGAGGATAAATATATAGTCAAACACTGGTTCCCCTGGTGATAACAGCTCTTCACTTGGGGTTAAAGAAACTTAATGACTTCTTTGTGAAAAAAACTTACAAGAACCCATTTACACCTAACTTCTCCTATACTTCTGACATGATTGTGTGAAGACTGGGGATTGCAGCTCATTAGTTACCCAACAATACCAGTCAAACCACAGCCTAAGGTTTCCCACCTGGGGATGGGAAATCTACTACTCTATACAGTATGTGAAGAAGTACCGCCACCTAGTGTTACACTGGAATATGCACAAAACCAGTTCTACATGCATCAGATTATAATTTATTAGAATGGGATCCCAATCCTAGATCCTGGGAGAATCTTCTGTTTAACTCTAATCCAATTGAATGAGCTATTTTATCTACTATTCAGATTATCTGGAAAAAAATTGCCTAAAATCAGTTTAAAGCCCACGGGATGATTATTGAATTACAGTAATCTGCACACAGTCCACGGCCTCCTAGTTCTGCTGTGGATTATATGAAAAAAAGACAAACCTGTTCATACATTTTTTTTTTTTTACAATTTGTGTTCTTTATATAAAACTTTACAACTTATTTCAGAAGCAGATGAACTGTAGGCAGGTCTCCATAGTTTCATAAAGTACATACTATATAGAGGGCCCTCTTAACAGCATTAGGGTGCATCCCCACGGCATAGGACAAATACGGACCGGTATTCGTCCTGTTTTGCGGCCGTCCCCACGGCCGTGGGGGGGGGACGGGGACTTTTCTCCGCGATGACTGGAGAAAAGCCCTCCCCCTTCACATTGAGAAGCACAGAGTCCGTCTGAAAACTGGCCAGAAGATTGTGCTTCTACAATGTTTTGCAGCCGGACCGCGGGCGGAAAAACCGCCGGTCGCAAAACCCGTGCAGTGGGGATTGCTGCACGGGTTTTTACATAGAGCACAATTGTGCTCATTTTCAGACGGTTTTTCAGGCGGTCTGAAAAACCGCAAACCGGCTGAAAAACCGGCCGAAAAACCGTGCAGTGGGGACATGCCCTTAAGGCCATGTTCACACGGCTTAAAACTAGACATATTTCAGTCCGTAATTACACGCCGGAGTGCGCACATTATGGGCTGAAAACGTCCCAGTCATTACGGTAATCCACAGTTCTCATAGAGAACTATGGATTATGTCTCCTCTCCCTGCTCGGCGAATCCGCCGAGGGGGGAGATAATTGACATGTGAATTACCAGCGGCAGCATTAAGAAAAGCAGTACAGTGCAGGGTCCTAGATGGGTAGATAGGTATGCAGGGCCTGGGGAAGGCAGGTAGTACCTTATGCTTAATAGTGGCCCATCTAATTGTAACAGAAAAAAAATACAACTCATCTCTCCTCTTTCCCCCGATGAGCAGCAGGATCCCCAGTGTAGGTGGTTAGATACTGGGACATCATTATGACATCAGGACGCTCCCATGATGTCCCTGGTGCTGGTGGCATGATACATTGGCATGATCACACTGCCTATATGGAGATGCCACACTGTCATCTTGAATGCAGCCTACAAGATTTATTGGCGTGGCCTGTTTGTGCACCCTAAGATCATACAAACAGTTAAATAAGCAGTGCCATCCCTGAGATCCAGAGCATTTGCCCTGGATTTCAGGACATACCTCAGACCACATGGGGCCCCTTTGATTGTGGGGCTCAAGGCTACTGTCTAGTGTGCCCAATGGCTATATAAGACAGCTCTGGCTATATATTATACAATGCTGCACATAGGGCAGCTAGGACCCCATCACAAAACTCAGGAGCCTCTGCTGGTTCTGGAACATGCCATCACATGGCAACATCCTGGTGCAGGAGAGCCCAGAACCTATCCTCTCCCTCTCTTTGCATCATTTGTAGGATAAGGAGGTAGCATCCTGTGCCTGGACCCTCTATTCTAATGGAGCCCTACAACAACTGCATAGTCTGGCTCTATGATTGATACATAATCTACAAAAAAAGCCATAGAGCCCACAGCATTATTAAAATGAATATGAATATTACATGTAAAAGAGAGGTGGTTTATGAATATAGTCTTGAGACAATACTATACAATGCAGTGGAACATGGATTTAATGGGGCCTGCAGCTCTATTGGAATGAATATGCATATTACAGATATAAGAGACGTGCTTTGTGGGACGATAATATGACAGTGGTCTATTGTACAGTGGAGCTTATATTCCCAATGAATATGCATATTAGATATTGAAGAGAAGGGGCTTATGGGAATTGACAAAGATGGCAGTGTGCTGTGTAATGTGACACCTAGTCTGCTTAGTTCATTCTAGGTGAGGCACGCAGTTGCAATAATATGAGAGGGGTGAGACGGAGGCCCATCACAGTCAGGGCTGAGGTGTCTGTTGGTGCAGTGCATTGGCACGGGCGGTACAGTGGGAAGGGGTGCAGGCCCATTGTGTAGGTGGCGAATTTGACTGAAGGTTGTTGGCTCATGAGAGCATGGTGGCAGTTTCAGCAGGATATGTTATGAGTGTGCGCGCGGAAGGGGGAGTGGGTTTTATGTGGATTCTCTGATGGCTAATTGGTGAGCACCTGAACGGGGTGTTTACCTAACATGATATAAAAGGAAGTGAGCTCAGACCACATGTGATCGGACCGCTAAGCCTAGATGAAGCCAGGTTAGCTGGCAGAACATGTCGGCGAGGTCAGAGATGATGTTTTAAATTGTGATCTCTCCCCTCTGTCTACAAGTGTTACCTGCTGCAGACGGTGTCACAAGGGGGCCTTATTTGTTCTGTGTCTATGAGATTAGGGACGACTGCCCAAGTAGTTGCCTTGGGATCCCTTACTGGAGCTGGTAATTTGCTATAGATATAAGGCTCTCCTGTTAATAGGTGGGGTTCCACCAGACTTGATAATAGAAAGGGAGTTATTCCCTCTTTCAGAAGCAAAAAGGGTTAAATGATGAGGTTAGAGATCAGGTTTTTAAATAGTGTGTATAGAGGGTAAGAGTTAGATATAATAAAAGTTATGTTTTAGTATTTAACAGATAGAGAACTGATAGAGTTTAAGTTTGCCTATGGCAAAATAGTAAATATAATGATTGATACATGTCACATTATATATCAAATAAACTGATAATAGCTTGACCTAACTAACCACTCCTGTCCATACATTTTAATTCAGCAGTTTCATAGTTCCCTCTGTTTTCAGGAAAAAGGGAGATGACCTGTACAGTGGGCACAATAGGGTACTAAGGTGGTCAATATAATATGCAATAATACACTTCCACCTTTATTTGGCTGCAGAAGAGTATGTTCACATGGCAGATTATTTGCAGACATGTCAGCTGAAAATCTGCTCCACATTTCACTTCCCATCTGAATGGGGTTGTTTCACCAGGATGTGCAGAGTTTCTGGAGGAACCATTCAGATGAATGGCACAGTGGCAACAATTTCTGTAGTCAACCTAACATATGTATATACACTTCCCACAAAAAGTTATGTATATTTGGCTTTTGGTTGATATTTCAGGATTAATATAAGGGTATGTTCACACGGTGTATTTGAAATACGTATTTTGGTACAGATTACATACCAAAATACCTACCAAAATATGTATTTAATAACGTTTCTGTCATATCATTGATTTTAATGTAAAATATGTACCCTCATTCACACGATACGTATTTTACATATGTAATTGTATTGCATTTTTCGGATGCGTACAAAGAAGTGACATGTCAATTCTTGATCTGTTTTATGTATGTAAAATTCCCATAGGAAACAATGGGGTGCGTTTTTGGAGGCTAAAAAACTTACTGGTACATATTTAGATGCATTTCCACGCATAAAATACACATTGGGTCCAAATTTGAATAATATAAAAGAAAACATAGTGAAATGCACATCTGAAAAACGTATCCAAATCCGCATCTAAATATGGATCTAAATACACATTAAAGAGGCGTTTTTGGATAGGTTTTTTGGATGCAGATTACAGACTGATTTCAATACATTAATTTACGTATTGAAAAATGTATCAGACATTTAAATGAACTTATTCAGACTATCTCTTAACTTTAGAATGCACTTTGAACTTTAGGCTATGTTCACATGGCTTAATTGCGGGTCGTAATTACGCCCCGCAATTACGCCGTGTGGACGGGGGAGGGAGCGGGGGGCTGGCACTTCGCCGGCCCATAGACAATCATTACCAGTGGCACGTATACGCCGCTAGTAAATGACATGTCACTTATCTCCCCCTGCAGCGGATTCGCCGAGCGGGGAGAGGAGCCGTAATCCATAGTTCTCTATGAGAACTGTGGATTACTGTAATGACTGGGACGTATTTCAGCCCCTAATTTGCGCTGTACGCCGCAAATTACGGGCTGAAATACGTGCCCAAATAAGCCGTATGAATATGGGCTTAGAATCCAACTGTTCAAAGTTTCAGTACTTTTTGCACAACTTACTGATCTCTAACCAGAAGCTTAAAGGCAAAATTCACAACAGGTGTTTGATCCCTGAATCACCCAATCCATTTTGGGGATCATTCTGAATTGGAGGCAGGTGCAATGTGACTGGGGGCAGGTGCAATGTGACTGGGGAGGCAGGTGCAATGTGACTGGGGAGGCAGGTGAAATGTGACTGGGGAGGCAGGTGCAATGTGACTGGGGAGGCAGGTGCAATGTGACTGGGGGCAATTGAAATGTGACTGGGGGGGCTGGAGGCAGGTGCAATGTGACTGGGGGCAGGTGCAATGTGACTGGGGGCAGGTGCAATGTGACTGGGGGCAGGTGAAATGTGACTGGGGCAGGTGAAATGTGACTGGGGGCAGGTGCAATGTGACTGGGGAGTAGAGGCAGGTGCAATATGACTGGGGAGGCAGGTGCAATGTGACTGGGGGCAGGTGCAATGTGACTGGGGAGGCAGGTGCAATGTGACTGGGGAGGCAGATGCAATGTGACTGGGGAGGCAGGGGAAATATGACCGGGGGCAGGTGCAATGTGACTGGGGGCAGGTGCAATGTGACTGGGGGGGGCTGGAGGCAGGTGCAATGTGACTGGGGGAGGCTGGAGGCAGGTGCAATGTGACTGGGGGCAGGTGAAATGTGACTGGGGAGGCAGGTGAAATATGACTGGGGGCAGGTGAAATGTGACTGGGGGCAGGTGCAATGTGACTGGGGACAGGTGCAATGTGACTGGGGCAGGTGAAATGTGATGGGGGAGAGGGAGGCAGGTGCAATGTGACTGGGGGCAGGTGCAATGTGACTGAGGGCATGTGAAATGTGACTGGGGGCAGGTGCAATGTGACTGGGGAGTGGAGGCAGGTGCAATGTGACTGAGGGCAGGTGCAATGTGACTGGGGAGGCAGGTGCAATGTGACTGGGGGCAGGTGCAATGTGACCGGGGGCAGGTGCAATGTGACTGGGGCAGGGGGAAAGGGGGATGGGGGGGTGGAGGCGGGTTTGAAATTTTGACTGGGGGCGGGTTTGGCAATGTGCCCGGGGGGCAGGTGCAATGGGACGGGGGGGGAGGGGGAAATTGTGGATGGGGAGGAAGAGGGAAATTATATGGGGGCAGGTCCCAATGAAAAATCTGGGGGGGGGTGAAAATGTGTCTGGGGGGCTGGGGGGGGCAGGGCGGGGGCAAAGTGGGAAGGGGGGGGGCAGGGTGCAATGTGACTGGGGGAGTGGAGGCGGGTGCCAATCTGACGGGGGAAACAGGTGAAAAGGGGGGGGTTGGAGGGGAGGCGGGGTGAAATGTGACTGGAGAGACAGGGGAAATTTGACTGGGGAGGCAGGTGCAATGTGACCGGGGGGGGGGGGGCGGTGAAATTGTGAGGGGGGGCGGGGGAAATGTTACGGAGGCGGGGTGAAAAAAGTGATGGGGGGGCTGGAGGCGGGTGCAATTTGAATGGGTTGCGGTTTTTGAAATTGTTGGATTTGGGGGGCAGGTGCAATGTGACTGGGGAGGCAGGTGAAATATAATTTGGGGGCGGTTTCCCAAATTTGACTGGGGGCGGGTGCAAGTGATTGGGGGCAGGTAAAATGTGGCGGGGTGGCGGGGGGGCGGGTTTGCAATGTGATTTGGGGGGCGGGTTTCCCAGTGTGACTGGGGCAGGTGCAAATTGTAAATGGGGAGGCAGGTGAAATTTGGGGGACTTGGTTTGAGGGGGGGCCCGGGGGGAAATGTGACGGGGGGGGCTGGGGGGCAGGTGCAATGTGACTGGGGGCGGGTTTGCAATGTGACCTGGGGGCAAGGGTGAAAATTTTTGGTGGGGGGGCTGGAGGCGGGTTTTGAAATTTGATTTGGGGGCGGGTTGAAATTTGTGACTGGGGAGGCAGGGGGAAATTTAACCTGGGGGGGGGGGTGCAAATGGGGACTGGGGGCGGGTTTGGCCAATGTGCTGGGGGGGGGTTTGATAATGTGGGGGGGTGGCTGGGGGCGGGTTTGCAATGGGGGACTGGGGGGAGGGGGCAGGTGTGACGGGGGGGAAGGTGAAAATGTGACGGGGGAGGCTGGAGGCGGGGTGCAATGTGATGGGGGCGGGTTAAAAATTGGACGGGGGCAGATGAAAGGGGAATTTGGGGGCGGTTGAAATTTTTGATGGGGAGTGGGGGCCCAGGTGCAATGTGACTGGGGATTTGGGGGCAGGTGCAACGGGGACTGGGGGGGGAGGGCAGGTGAAAATTTTGGATGGGGGTGGAGGCAGGTGCAAAGGGGCTGGGGAGTGGGGAGGTGCAACGTGAAGGGGGGAGTGGGGGCCATTTTGCAACGTGACTGGGAGGGGAGGCAGGGGGCTTTTTTGTGCTGGGGGAAGTGGAGGCAGGTGCAATGTAAACTGGGGAGTGGGGGCGGGGTGCAGTGTGATTTGGGGAATTGGAGGGCAGGGGAAACTTTAAATGGGCAGTGGAGGGGGGGAAAACAGGGTGGGCAGTGGGTGGGCGGGTAAAACCCGGGGGTGGGGAGTGGAGGCGGGTTTGAAAACTTTGGTGGGGGGGGAAAGGCCCGGTGAAACGTGGGGGTGGGGGGGGGAGGCTGGGGGCGGGGGGACAAAAGGGAGGGGGGGTTGGGAATGGTGGGGGGGATGGGGGAAGGCAGGCAAACATGTTTTAGGTCCCCAGTTTATATGGGGCTTTTTGTGTTAGTTTTTTTTTTAAAGGGGGGGGTATCAGATTTATATGGGGTTTGCCTATCATGTAATGGGAGGGGTATGGGCTATAGTGGCTGTCTATCATATAATGGGGGAGGTTTCAGATTTATGGGTGTCTTATCATAGGGGGGTATCAGACCTATATGGAGCTGCCTACCAATTTTTGGGGGGTTTTCAGGATTTTTGGGGTGCTGCCTATAATGTAATGGGAGGTATCAGACTATAGTGAGATGTTATAAATATTTTGGGAAAGGGTTTCAAAATATTTGGAGATGTCTTTTCTTTGGAGGGTATCAGACTTTTGGGGAGTTGCCTATCATATAATGGGAGGTATCGGGACTATATGGATGTTTTCATAGGAAGGTATCAAAATTATGGGCTGTCTTTCATAGGAGGTATCGGGAAATTTAGGGAGCTGTTTTTTTTATAAATAAATTGGGGGGTATGGATATATGGAGAGTGTGTCATACAAAAAGGAGGTATCCAAATTATATGGACCCGTGTGAAATGTGATGTGTTGTAAAGGTTTTTCCAGTTCTTTTTGGGCCCTTCCTTTTGTGTTGGGTTTTTTGGTTTTCAAAAAGGTGGGGTTTTCTGGGAAAGGCACCTTTTTGGCCCCAGGTGGCCATAAAGCTTAACGCCTAAGGTGTTTCCTAAAACAGTGCTTTTTTTTGTTTGCGTTTATTTTGTTTTTGTTTTTTGTGCAGGTCGCTCAAAAAAAAAATTTGTTTGCTGGACATTGCTGCACAAAAATCGCGGGGGTTTTAAACTTTTTTAAAACCCCAAGCTTTGTCCATTTTTTAAATCCCCGGCCTTTTGCCCAAAAAACATACATTAACAAACCCCATAAAAAAAGGGGCCGTGGGGGGCCCGAGCACCCTAGGCTGTTTTGCTGTATGCCAAGGGCCCCACCCTCACCTTTTTAAAATTCTTATTTGGACCTTTTTTTAAAATCTTTTGAGTCCGGCCCCACGGTAAAGGGCCCGGGGGCCCCTCCCATTTTTCCCCCCTCCCCCCCCCCCCTCTTCCCCGCCTTCATTTTTAGAAAATTTGGGTTTTAAATGAATTTTTGATTTGTTGCCGCTGGGTGGGAATGTCTGTCATAGTTCTTTAAGGCATTAGGGGAAAAGGGGGCGGGAAAAGGGCCCACGCGCCCTCTTTTGGTTTTAACAAATCCTCAATTTGCTTTTAAAAAAAACCGAGTTTTGAGAAAAAAAAAAAGGTTTTTTTTTTGGGCCAACCCATATTCTCATCTACAAAAAAAACGTGTTTGGGGGAATTTTTGTCCCTTTTCAGGGGCGGGATTTGAGAAGATCTGGCTGGTGTGTGGGAGGAAATCGGGTAGCTCAGGAAGGGAAGATCTCTCCCTTAAAGGGAGAGCACCAAAACGCTGTTTTGATTTTTTGGGTTTTGCCCTTTTGCCCTTATTTTGATCTGCATATCAAAAGGGCCATTATGGGAAAGGGGTTGAGAACCCCCACAGCGCCCTCTTTTGGGGTTTGTAACAAATCCTAAATTTTGCTTTTGACCCCCCAAAACAGACAAAGAGCCAAAACAAAGAAATCTCAATCAAAAATAAAAAGAATAGGATCGGGGTTTGGATTTGATAAATAAAAAAAAAAATTGGTACATGTTCCCTTTAAGCTGCAGTGTGGCTTTTATTGGTTGAAGTTAAAGGTTTTAAAATGTAGGCACATTTTGGCGGAATTTAGTCTATCCTGTATGCTGAAAAGGTTCTCCAACTCTTGGAAAGCTGGGGGGGGGCAAACCTTCAAATTGCTTTTTCTTGAGCCCTTCATGTCTGTGGCCGTGGTTTTGAAAGGGGGTTTTTGGTTTTGAAAGGGGCGGGTAAATTAAATTGGGAAAAGGGGGGCGTATTAGGGTTTGTGCCCCCAGGGGAACGACTAAAATACAGCCCCGTTGTTTGTGGGGAAATGCGTTCCCCAAAGGACGTATCGGGGTCCCCATGTATATTGCTACTGGCTTCATGCAGCATCACCCGCGGCTGGAGTGCGCTGCAGCCCCCGGGTGATTTAATCCCCAAAGCTTCCGGATCGCCGCTGCTGGGTTCTGTACCTGAAGCCCAGGGGTGTTAAAAAAAAAACTTCCCAGGCTGTCTGTGACTTTTCCCATGCCCTTATGCCTTTGTGGGCCATTTGGGGGCCGGTGTTGGGAGGGACATTTTCCCCTTGGAGCCATATTCGGGTTTTTCTCTCGGTACCCCTTTTTATTGTACAGGCGTTCACGGGATACTTTTTCCCTTTTTGGGGAAAAGGGGGGAAAAATTTTTTAAAAATAAAGTAAAACAAAAAGGGAAAAAATAAAAATTTAACATTTCCCCTCCCCTTTTTCCCCTTTTTACAAAAAAATTATGGGCCCCAAAAAAGAAAAAAATAAAGTATTCATTTTTTGTTTTCCCACATGGGTTTAAACCCCAAAACCCCGGTAAATCTGTTTGTTTTTAAAAACCCGCACGTGAATGCGGAAAAAAAAAAAAAAAAAAAAGTCAAAGTTTTTTTGTTTTTTCACCCCGGAAGCAAATAAAACGTAATTAAAAAAAAATCAAAAAAACTCATATTAAACGGAAAAGTGGGGTATCAATTAAAGCATGGGGATAACCCACAAAAAAAACCCCCCTTTTAACAGTCTGTTGTCGAAAAATAGAAAAGTTTTGGCTTTAAAAAGATTTGCGATGCTAAATATTGTTTTACACAAATAAAAAATTTTTTTTTTTAAAAGGCTTGAAATAAAAATTATTTAAATTGGGTTCGCCAAAATCGTATGACCCCAGAGTACAATAACTTGTCACAATATGCATGATGGCATGTATTTTTTCTTTGTTTCTTGTGTCACACCTAATCATTATATTATGTCTTTTTCTTGCTTATTATTTATTTAATGTTTACCCCGGGGGTCATGTGCCGAAATCTGGCAACTTTTTCGTGAGTACTTTGGTGTTTTTTTAATGTACATACATCAATAAATAAAATGTTGTATTTTATTCTCCATATATGTTCTTGTTAGTGTTCCCTCCATTGTAGTAGTTGGAAAAAAAACCGAAAATGGGTAAATAAGTAGCTCTTGCATTAGGTGGGAAGAAAAGTCCCTTCCCCCATTTAAATAAATGAGGGCCCCCTTCTCCCCCAAAAGTTTTTAAACTGTATGTGGTCCAAAGACCGACCTACGTACAGTTGAAGGTGTGCCGGTTGGCCATTTTTCGGGCCCCCACTGGGTTTTTCCCCTGCTACACTGTGTGCCAATCTGACCCTGGGTAGGTTTTTAAAATAATTAAGTAAATTAACCAGTTCCTGGACTGGGTCGTTGACCTTCTTGACCAGGAATGGTTTCCTTTTCTTTAGTGCATGCCTGTTTTAATGCAATAACGTTTTCTTGTGCTCGGTAATTGTACTAATTTTTTACTGTAATGTGTTAGGCTTTATTTTTAGGTCATTTTTACATTAGTTTTTTGTATATGCGGAAAATAGCAAAAAAAATAAAATAAAATTGTAACAGCAAAACTGGTGCTAAAATAAGTTTTGTAATTGTGTCACTTTTCCATCTCACACATTTATATATCGGTGAAAGTTTTAGGGTTGTAAAAGGTGGGCTAAAAGATGTGATTTGTGTTGTTAGTATTCATTTTATTAATATTTTATTTTGTGTATGTGTTTTTTGTTACTATATTTTACATATTGTGTCCCCTGTAAGGTTAGAAAAATACCTTTGCAGGGCATTTTTATTTTCAAGTTTTTTTGGGTGATTTCCTGTGAAACTGGAGCTGGTATATTAGCCTCAATTACAGGGGAAATCCATCCCCTCCACTAACTACAGAGCTGATCTAGGTTTGAATAGACTAAACAGTGACCGCCACTCGCAGCAGGAAGCCGACACAGGCTCCCTGCCTTTCTGTATATACAGCGCTATTTGGGCGCTGTATACACAGTAATCAAGAAGCCAGGGATGGTAAACCATCCCTGACTTCTCAGAGGAGAGCCCAGCTATCACTGATAGCCGGCTCTCCACCCGTGTTGCTGTACAATTAGTGTTCCAGACTATAAAACTGGCACATGCCAGATGTTATTTCTAGGAAAATCAAGGAGTAGTTAATGAAGACAATTCCATCTTTTTAACATGTATTCTTTGATGATAAGTTGATCACAGGGGTGTCCTGCTCCAGTAAATCCCAGTGATGTCATATCATCTGTAAAAAAAATCCCAACAGCAAGTAGTCAATTTCCCTTCAGCGCCACTACCAGGCCAAAATGGTATTAACTATTCCTGTTAAATAAAAGGTGTTGATCTTGTACATGTATGGGGTATCTGATGGGTTCCCTGTCAAAAACTTCATATGAAGCCACTCTTAACTCTTGATTATAGTTTAATGGTCCAAAATTGAAAAAGACTCTATTATGCCAAATCTAAAAAAAAAAAAAAAAAAAAAAAAAAAAAACAAAAAAAAAAAAAAAAAAAAAAAAAAAAAAAAAAAAAAAAAAAAAAAAAAAAAAAAAAAAAAAAAACCCCTTTTGGCTTATCAACTTTGCTTCTTCCAAATCTGCATAAAATGTTGCACACTTTGGTCATCTCCATTGCTCCAGAGAAAAAGGACCATATAAATCTCCAAGTATAACTATATCCCAGATCTCTGACAGTCACTGAAAAGAGCTGTCCGTCAATTTGTAATCCTGACATATTGCTGTACATGATCCTCATGTTTACACACCGTTCCTATAATACGACACGAGTCTCCTTGGATCTTCTTGGATTGGAAAACCCAACTACATGCCAGATCTCGCACCTTACAATACGAGATGCATTCAGAACTGCTTTTTTAGGGCGTATGGACGTCATGGTGAGTATGCTACCCAGGCTGACCTTCAGTGAGTGAAGACCCGTTGTAGGGGAAATAAACAGCTAGTTTCCTTGGTGATAATACCTGATTAAGAGGGTTAGAAAGGAAAGCCTTGCAGCAATGTAAACTATGAGGCGCATTGCACCTATCTTTGCTCATAAATCTCTGTTTGTTGTCTATGAATAGAAACATTTTATTAGGCCAAAAGCCCTACTCTTAATATCCAAATGAAAAAGAAATTGATTGTTTGGCGGTTTATGGGTTTTCTTGGGCCTAGGATGTGAGAAAGTAGTGGCTCTAAATTGTCAGTTAGAAGACAACCCCATTTAAAGATGACTATGAAGACAATCAGGTGTCACCAGGTTTTATTTTTTATGGATTTAATTTAAAAAAACAAAAATCAGATTTTTAGATGATTTGCATGTCTCCCAAAATTTTTACAATGAAATTAAAGTGGATGCATTAACTTTGTGCAAATTTTTTGGTTCCCTTTCGTTTAAAGAAAGAGAAAAACCCACAATGGTGACTAAAAATTAATTTTTTAAAAAAAGGCCCCCCGTTCACCGGCTTATTTGCCGACGGAAATTGGCGCCGTATTCCGGCCGGATTTGCGTTTCATCGGCCCCAACCCGGGGGTTCATTACGGTTTTTGCTTAAAGAAACAATTCCGGCTCCTTCCCCGCTGGCAAATCCGCCGGGGGGGAGAAAGTAAGGGGCCAAATTTTTTAGGGGGACCCAAAAATCTTTGCTTGGGGCCGGGAGGGCCCCCACGGGTGGCCCCCGCCCCTCCCCCCAAATTAAAGGCATTTGTGGCTCCTTAGGCCAAATGCCGTGAAAAAACCCGTGTGAAACCCCAAACCTGACTAAAGTAATTTTGTATTAAAAATTATGAAAAATAATAATGAAAATTAAAGACATTGTTTGAATTTTCGTTTAAAAACCCAACTAAAGAAAATCCCCCCAAAATTTTTTTGCCACTTTTGAGGAAACAAATGATCCCTTTAAAACTCTCAATTAGGGGCCCGTTCACACGGCTTTCTTCGGGCGGTTTGGCCCCGTTCTGGGGCCGGATTTGCGCTGCAGCGGCCCCCCAATCCGTGATTAATTACGGTAATCCAAGTTTTCTAGAGAAAGTATTCCGTCGCCCCTCCCCCCGGCAATCGCGGGCGGGGAGAAAAGTGACATGAAATTTATCCAGGCGCAATAGCGCCGTGGATAATGGAAGCCCAGGGGGGACGGGGGGCCCCGGGGGCCCGCCCCCCTTATTAAGCGGGAAATTGCGGCGCAACCCGGCTCGCAATTTCCGGCTTGAATAAGCTGTAAACCCGGGGCAAGACTTTGAAAGTGTCCAACAGGTATCTCCCACTGCTCGTGAGCAACTGCTCTAGCTATTTTAGGTATGCCCACCTATGTTAATATGGGCTATCAAGAAAAAGGGAAGTGGAGGGGCATGAATAAGATACACTAAAAAAAACAAACCACCACAACACATGCAAATTTAGAAACAATCACTTTTGAAATTATGTAATGATTTAAAATACATTAAAAATAATGGCAACAACACTGCACTAAAGCATGTGCTTACAACGGTCCAAACAGTAACAATATCAAAAAGAAATCCTTACCCTCTAGATAAACGGTCACAGATCAACAAAGTAAGTATATAAATATTTATATTTAGGGTATAAATACCTGACCTCCAGACTAAGTATTTAGCGAGACGCGCGTTGGGGCGCGTGTTCTTACTCCGGTCCTCATTTTCTACCTTTTGCTCATCTGTCACCTATAATTTTATAAGGTCAGGTATTTATACCCTAAATATAAATATTTATATACTTATGTTGTTGATCTGTGACCGTTTATCTAGATGGTTAGGATTTCAGAATGTCTATAATGTCTTTTTGATATTGTTACTGTTTGGACCGTTGTAAGCACATGCTTTAGTGCAGTGTTATTGCCATTATTCTCAATGTATTTTAAATCATTACATAATTTCAATAAAGATTGATTCTAAAATTGCATGTGTTGTGGTGGTTATGTATTTTTAGGTGTATATGGTGCCCTCTCGAGACTATATGTTTCAGCTCCTTTCTTGGGATTTAGATCAGGGCTCACAGAAACCACTTCTGAATAGTACAATACTTTCCACTTAACCACTTTTGGATGGTTTTAGTGGTATGTTTTAGGTCATTACCCAGTTGCAGGACCCATGACCTGCAACTGAGACCACTGACACTGGGCAACATCTTTTGCTTGAGAATGCCTTGATAGTCTTGAGATCTAATTGTACTCAGTCAGATGCAACAAAGCAGCCCAAAACATAACCTAATCTCCTTCATGTGTCATAGTAGGTACCATGTTCTTATCTTTGTATGCTTAATTTTTGTGTCTATAAACATATTGCTGATGTGAATTGCCAAAAAGCTCCAGTTTTGTCTCATCTATCCAAAGGATTCCCAGAAGCTTTGTGGCTTGTCAATATGCAAATCCAGCCTAGCTTTTGTATAATTTGCTTTCAACAATGGTTTCCTCCTTGGTCACCTTCCTGGGAGTTCACATCTATCTTTGGAAGATGTTCTTGACTCTTTGGTTACCATTCATGTTATCCATATTTTCCTCTTGTGGCAACATAATACAGTTCTGGAAAAAAATTAAGAGACCACTGCCAAATTTTCAGATTTTCTGATTTTTTTCTTCAATGGTATGTATTTTTGAAAAAAACGTACATTGTTGTTTTATTATATAAACTACTGACAACATAACTCTGAAATTCAAAGCAAAAAAAATCGTATTTATTTGCAGTTAATGAGAAATCTTCAAAATAATAAAAAAGAAGCAGAGCTGTCAGACTTCAAATAATGCAAAGAAAACAAGTTCATATTTCTTTAGAAACAGTAAGACTAATGTTTTAAGTCAGGAAGAGTTTTCTTTTCAAGTCCTGTGACATGGTATAAGTTATTTTTTCATTCTATTTCCTTTTGGCCTATTCCTAGCACTTGTTTTGCCATCCAGCTTGTCCTATTGCAAGAGGATTGTGAAGACCACAGCAGTGTTTTTTATACTTTCCTCCATTAAATAAGATTTGGTTCAGCTATCCCCCACCATTTTTCTTCTACTGTTGACCCATTTTCTTCTACTGTTGAAAAATAATATTGTACTATGTATTCCTTGCAATCCTTTAATGTATAATAAAAAGGCATGCCTGCCTTGAACATATGCACCAGAACTGAGGCAAAGACTCTTCCCATTCCCCTCTCCCACCTCCCCTTGCCCGTTCTTTCAAGCCCCGCTCCCCCTCCCCATTGACCTCACCTCTGGTGCCTTCAATTAGGATCATCAGAACTGCTATGCCACATTCTGTTCTGTTACGGTAATGTGAATACTGCTGATTTCATTGGAATACTGTTATGATTATATAACACTGCTGTACTTAATTTTAATTGTCATCACCATATGTTACCTATTGCATGTTAAAGCTTTAATAAAACTTTGAATACGGAAAAAAAAAGATTTGGTTCAGGTGATCACCTAATCAGAAGCGCATTACGTAGAATGAGGTGGACTTTGGTTGGAATTCAACCGGCACTGGAATGGAATGGCTGTCAGACATGTGGAGATGCTGATTTTTAGAAAACTGTGCAGTGGTCTCTTAATTTTTTCCAGAGCTGTATATGGTTACTGTATTGTGGTAATATAGATATTATTGGCACTTTTATTATGCATACACTTGTTCCTGATTATAAAAGCAAGTGTATACCTGTTCTTGACCCTGTGATTAGTCATTTTTGTTTTCTTTTTTGTGTTGATGCTGTCGTGTTTAATTTTAGGGAGTGGTGAAGTGCATAAGCAAAAAATGGAAAATTCACTAATGCACACATTCCGTGCTGCTATTTTTATGCAATATGGGAGGGAGGTGATATTGTGGGCTGGTAGGGTTTTTGTGCCGCCTGACCCTGCTGGGTTCCATATTTTTTACATGCATATTAATAAAAATGGTCCACAGCCAAATTATCCTAGATATTTTATGACCCAAAGCCAAATTTAGTTCCCAGGACTCTAGACAAACAGCGATTGCTTATGTCGGCCAAAGTCTTAAAGTTCATGGCTCTATCTTATCTTTTACCGCATTATAATTCTAATCCCACAGAAGGTCTGTGCCTTTAACTGCACTAGTGTCCGATATCAGGATAAAACCCGTGGGAGAGATCATCATGTGTTTTCTTAACAGGTGCCTGCTCCTATTTCTTATAATGGCACCCAGTCAGAAGTGGTCTGTGGAGCCTGAGATAACGTCTATGGTAAACTTGCTTTTTATATGGGATCAATATCAGACTGCAGCTTTTAAAGGGGATTCCGGGACTTAAAAAGAGACTTAATTTTTTCCCCAGTAACAGTGCTACTCTTGTCGCTGGGCTGTGTCTGGTATTGCAGCTCATTTCCTTTCCATGAATAGGGCTCCAGTAATATACACAACCAATTGACAGTTGTAGTGCGGCTTCTCGAACAAAACAGTGAAGTTTTTCTAATCTCATTCAACCCCTCTAAGGCCATGTTCACACGGCTTAAAATGGGCCGAATTTCGGTCCATAATTACGCGCCGAAGTGCGCAAATTACGGGCTGAAAACGGCCCATTCATTACGGTAATTCACAGTTCTCATAGAGAACTATGGATTACGTCTCCTCTGCCCACCCGGCGAATCCGCCGGGCGGGGAGATAATTGACATGTCACTTTCTAGCGGCGTATACGCGCCGCTAGTAATGATTGTCTATGGGCCGGCGAAGTGCCGGCCCCCCGCTGCCTCCCCCGCTCCCGCCCCCGGCCACATGGCGTAATTGCGGGACGTAATTACGTCCCGCAGTTAAGCCGTGTGAACCTAGCCTAAGGGTTACATGTCCAATTAGGGTTGCAGCATTTTTTTTGTGTATCGTGCACCCCAAAAAAATGTTGACGCCCTATTCTCTATATAAATGAACTGTAACACACAAAAACCAGACGCATTATACGCCAGACACAACATTTAAAGTAGGCGCATCAAATATGCTAGCAAGGATGTGCTATGCCCCTAAATTATGCTATGTGCCTAGGTGCATCAGTTAGACTATGCAGGGTATACCAGACAGCAGATTTATTTACAGTTTCTTTCATTCTGGTGCACTATACGCTCATTTAATGCACCTTAAAACTGGCGTGGAGGCACCTCTTTTCTGATATGTCGCCCTAAGTGTTTGTCCACCTCAGAACAAATTTATATTTTACATATTGATATAATTTATAGAAAATGTTGAGTAACTCCTCTCCTGGTTTAGTTATTGTATATAACTTACTCTGGTGATTTACATCTATCTTTATGCCAGAGACTGTACAGCAATCTAATACAAAAAAAAAACACTGTGGGAGCTCAGACAAACTGCTAGGGGTATGCCTGTCAATAAGCTTGCCAATTGTTTCCGAGAACAACTGGAAAAACTGTGAACACATGAAATATAAAAAAGAAAAAGCTGAAAACAAGGAACAATTGTGGGTAAAGTTATTGAAATAACCTCTAAAATTTTGAAATAAAAAATTATACCACCCAACATACAGATGTGCATGCATGCCAGCCATAGCGACCCATAGATGCCAGTCTTACATTTCAAATATATTTTTTCAGTAGTTCCTATATATACCAACCACAATACTGACACACATGATATCCACAGTGACTCTCATAAGTATCAATCATAGCATCCTGCAAATGTCACCATCAGGGTTCTGATTTTCCTGGGCCCCTGATAGTTGTACCATCTGTAGAGCTCCTACAGATGGAACATTCATCAGGGGACCAGAAAAGTGAGTCCATAAAGGAATCCAAAACTCTACTGTCAATTGCCACCATGTAACAAGAGGTTTATTATTTCAAATGGTTCTCTTTTAAAAGAAGACAAATTGCAAACCAATATCATTCACACAGACTGGCTGCACATACAATGAAAGGTAATTTCAAAAGTAGAGGATTACGCTGTAATATGTGTCACTGAACACAGGACGGAATTTTCGGTAGGTCAGGAAGGCCCATTGTATAAAATTAACAGTTTCATAAACTGCAATACGGAAGCTGTTGTTTATGCTGTTAAATGCAAGGAATGCGATCTTATATATGTGGGCTGCACTAGCAGACAATTCAAAAGGAGGATGTATGAACATATTTTGCATATTAGAAATACGGGATATATCAATGTTTCTGGAGCATCTAGGCATTTTTTAATGATACGTCATGGTGATGTCTCCAACTTTTCTTTTTCCGGCATAGAATCTGTTAAACTTAACTCCAAGGGGGGTAATCGTAAACAATTATTATTAAAACGCGAGGCACATTGGATTTTTACATTGAATTCCAGAATGCCATTTGGTTTGAACTATAAGAATGACCTTTTATATCATAATTAATTGTTTATAACCCATGCTGGGATAGTTTTTTTTTTTTTATTATTATTTTCTATTTTTGGAATTGTATAATTGATTTTGTGTTCACATATGTTTTCCTTTGTTTTCTTTTTTGGATCATGTGACTGACGTCATTTTGGAGTGCTGGTATATAAGTAAAGTTTTATGTGTTTGATGTTATGCTATAAGTAAGGGTTTGTTATACCTGAAATGCGTAAGCTACGTCTGTCGTTATGGATTTTCAATTTTTGGAATAAAGTAAATAATCCGAAAGAGCTGGAGGATATTTATTATTCAATACATTGTTTTTTGCCCGTTGAATCCATGGGCTGTCTCCGAGCTCACCTTTGGATCACGCTTTAAGGTTACGCCCTAACAAGACTGCTTGAAGTGGCAGTGGAAGCCTGCTGGGGTGAAGCGAGTTTAACCTACTGGAAATAGGGTGATCCACAGGGAGGTAACCAGTGGGATAAAGGTAGCCAGCTAGTATAGGTTGAACTTTGTATTTTTATTGCTGAGTTTCTACTCTTGAGAATTGGGTCATTTTTGTACACTCATTTTATTGTTTAATAACTGTATTGTATTAAAAATGAAAAAGTTATGGAGGAAAATATAGAAAACAAAGAAGAGACATTAATAATCAGCCACACAGTTACCTATAAGATAACCCATTGGTTCACTCATGCAATTTCTGTTATGTTAAAAACTGTAACAAATGGGTGTGTTATTCATTTATGTACTCATGAATATTCTGATGTATCAGTTGATATTGATAATATAATAAATAAAAATATTTAAAAGAAATGCAACACACTTTGAATGTTTCCACTTGAAACATTCTTGCTTTTCCAGAAACCCACAAACATAAATTTACACTTTAATCCAATAAATATTCACATTTGTTGCAAAAAATAAAAAATAAAAATGAAAAAGTCAATAAAAAAGATCTGATTTAAAAAAGGTAGCCAGCTAGATGAGCTTGTAGTGTAGTGAGGACTCTTCTGCGGACACATCTCTAGAAGATTTCCATTTCTAATACAAAGACACATGTGTCTTGCCTACCGTCACCATTAATGCCAACATAGTTACATATACAATCAAAATATTGTTGCTCTGTACAACCTCTGGGTAACAATGAAATTTAAGAGTTGGGTAAAAAGGCAATCATAACTCCATAATGTAAATACCCATACTCAAAATATTATTCCAATGCAGACTTTAAGGCCCCGTTCACACGGCTTATTCCCGACGGATTTGTGCGCCGTTTTGAGCGCACAAATCCGCCGTGAATAAGGGGCGGGACGGGGGCGGGGCCGGAGCGCGGCGGGGGTGCCGCTCCCGGCCCCATAGAAAATGCATTGTTTACGGAGCGTCCGCGCCGTGTAAATAATTTTGCATGTCTCTTTTCCCCCGCGGCGGATTTGCCGAGCGGGGAGGAGCGACGGAATCCACTGTTCTCTATGAGAGCAGTGGATTTTCCGTAATGACTCCGAACGGATTGGCGCCGTATTGAAGCGCAATCCGGCGCGGAATACGGCGCCAATCCGTCGGCAAATAAGCCGTGTGAACGGGGCCTTATTTTCCAAGAAAAGTGTTTTAGCCAAATTCATAAACGTTTTCGGTCCTGTATAGACCCTTTATCAGACAGATGGCTGTAAATTTACATAAAAACACAATCAGTGTCAAAATCCACATCACAACATTAAATCGTAACACAATTACTAAATATTTACAAGTATTAAAAATGAAATCAATAAGAAAGGATAAAAAGAACCAAAGTGAAATGACAAAGAAAGATATACATACAATACGTAAACAACATATATTGTGGGGGGTGTACATATAGTCCCGACCACCAAGAAGAAAAAATAATACCTTTTCTTGTAATATACAACAGAACTGGGCGCCTATAAAAATAAGCTAAAATTGATATATACACTACAAAAGTTATAATATGTGGATATTCCTAATAAGAATCAATAATAATCAGTGATATGGTAAAAAAACTTTTACTACAGGCAAAGATTCTATCCTGGGAACAAGCTAGCTTCAGCTCATAGAGACATGATGTATCAGCGCCACAATCCTCACAGCGCCCGGCGTTCTTAAAAAGACACTGCGCATGCGTCTCTCTTCTAGCGGATGTACGTCACCAGTGGGCAAACTGAGTCCACCTTCCGCCCGTAATATGCAGATCGCGCATGCGCGAGTAAGTGCCGCGATCAACGAAGAGCCATGTATTGTAGGTATGTTAACAGGAGGATATCCCCCGGATCCAGGGCACTTAATGTTATCAGTATTGCGGCGCAAGTTCCCTTTATAAGTTTTTACATAAATGTAAGGTGCCTAAATAGCACATAGAATCACAGAACTAATGATGTATATATATCCATATAGCCGCAATAGAAGATTTATTATCAAGGTAGGAGCACAGCAAGTTTTCTAAGTATTGTGTCTACTATAGCGCGAAGTCCCATATAAGATTGTAAGTAATAAAAGATACAAAAAAGGAAAATTATATAAATGTGTGTTACAGAGTATCTCCATTACTACATGATTAGAAAATATGCTATAATCAAAAATATATTAAAGATGGCCGGAATCAATGTCTCACCCCCATTACATTAGACTCGACATAAATACACAAATATATACAAAATGTACAATACCAAAATGTTATATTAGTATACCAATAATCATGACATTACACTGTTAGTATCCATATTACAACATTAGTATCCATATAACATATACATCATGCTTACCCTAGCTGAGATATTCAATCTATGAAAAAAAGGAAAAATGCCCATAATATCAATATCAAAAGAATCACTTAAATGTGAAATCACACTCACAGTTTAATCCCCGTGGTGCCAGGGTATCAAGATGGTGTATCCACCACGATTCTCGCTCCTTCAAAAGTTTAATCTGATTCCCTCCTCTGCGGGGACGTTTCACTTGCTCCAAGATCTGAAAGCGCAATTGTGCTACCGTATGTTTTGCCTCCATAAAGTGTGCAGGTATCGGTATCCAGGTCTTCTGGCATCTAATTGTCGACTTATTCCTGGGTAATGCTCATTTAGTAAAGGCCATCTTTTTTAATGCATTGATGGATCCTATTCATCAAAGGGTGGTATGTCTTAATAAATGGAATTCTCCTATCTTCTCTATTTCGTACCATTGTTGTACCACCCTGGATATTAGCTGACCTCAGAAATTGCTCTGGATAATGTCGTCCCCTAAATTTCTCCATCATCTCACCTTTACTAAATGAGCATTAACCAGGAATTGAGGAATTTCGTATTCCGGTGATGATCTGTTCAAAACGCCCTAAAAACATCAGGGACTCTTTGGTAAGGGCTGACATTGGTCCCTTAAATACATCATTAAGACAATTGACATTGGGGAACCCTAGAAAGGGTACCTTTGCCTGTCTACATTGTGCGCATTGCGCCAATGTAATAAAAGGCGAGTTTATACAACATCCCCATACCGGCAAGAGCATTAGGGTGAGAGGCTTCTTCACCTGTGACTCTTCTGCGGTAGTTTACCTTTTAAAGTGCCCGTGTGGGCTAGTCTACATAGGAGAAACAATGCAGAGGGCTAAAGACAGGATCGCATGCCATAAGTCGACAATTAGATGCCAGAAGACCTGGTTACCGATACCTGCACACTTTATGGAGGCAAAACATACGGTAGCACAATTGCGCTTTCAGATCTTGGAGCAAGTGAAACGTCCCCGCAGAGGAGGGAATCAGATTAAACTTTTGAAGGAGCGAGAATCGTGGTGGATACACCATCTTGATACCCTGGCACCACAGGGATTAAACCGTGAGTGTGATTTCATATTTAAGTGATTCTTTTGATATTGATATTATGGGCATTTTTCCTTTTTTTTCATAGATTGAATATCTCAGCTAGGGTAAGCATGATGTGTATGTTTTATGGATACTAATGTTGTAATATGGATACTAACAGTGTAATGTAATGATTATTGGTATACTAATATAACATTTAGGTATTGTACATTTTGTATATATTTGTGTATTTATGTCGAGTCTAATGTAATGGGGGTGAGACATTAATTCCGACCATCTTTAATATATTTTTGATTATAGCATATTTTCTAATCATGTAGTAATGGAGATACTCTGTAACACACATTTATATAATTTTCCTTTTTTGTATCTTTTATTACTTACAATCTTATATGGGACTTCGCGCTATAGTAGACACAATACTTAGAAAACTTGCTGTGCTCCTAGCTTGATAATAAATCTTCTATTGCGGCTATATGGATATATATACATCATTAGTTCTGTGATTCTATGTGCTATTTAGGCACCTTACATTATGTAAAACTTATAAAGGGAACTTGCGCCGCAATACTGATAACATTAAATGCCCTGGATCCGGGGGATATCCTCCTGTTAACATACCTACAATACATGGCTCTTCGCCGATCGCGGCACTTACTCGCGCATGCGCGATCTGCATAGTACGGGCGGAAGGTGGACTCAGTTTGCCCACTGGTGACGTACATCCGCTAGAAGAGAGGCGCATGTGCAGTGTCTTTTTAAGGACGCCGGGCGCTGTGAGGATTGTGGCGCTGATACATCATGTCTCTATGAGCTGAAGCTAGCTTGTTCCCAGGATAGAATCTTTGCCTGTGAGTATAGTTCTACCATATCACTGATTATTATTGATTCACATTAGGAATATCCACATATTATAACTTTTGTAGTGCATATATCAATTTTAGCTTATTTTTATAGGCGCCCAGTTCTGTTGTATATTACAAGAAAAGGTTTCATAGTTTCATAGTTTCATAGTTTGTAAGGCTGAAAAAAGACAAGTCGTCCATCAAGTTCAGCCTGTTGTGCTAAGGTTTTGATCCAGAAGAAGGCAAAAAAACCCCAATGAGGTAGAAGCCAATTGTCCTCATTTTAGGGAAAAATTCCTTCCTGACTCCAATCTGGCAATCAGAAAAATCCCTGGATCAATGACCCCTCTCCTGAATCCTAGTCACTATAACTTGTTATATTATTACGCTCCAGAAATGCATCCAAACCCTTTTTGAACTCGGTTATTGAATTCACCATGACCAGTCCCTCTGGCAGAGAATTCCATAGTCTCACTGCTCTTACAGTAAAGAATCCCTTTCTATGTTTATGTAGAAAATTTTCGTTCCTCAAGACGAAAGAGGATGCCCCCTTGTTCTAGATACAGCCCTGGGTATAAAATAAATCTTGGGAGAGATCTCTATATTGACCTTTGATGTATTTAAACATATTTATTATGTCCCCTCGAAGCCTTCTTTTCTCTAAACTAAATAACCCTAATCTTGCCAATCTTTCTGTGTACTGTAGTCCACCCAGTCCTTTTATTATTTTTGTTGCCCGCCTTTGTACCTGTTCAAGCTCTACAATGTCTTATTAGGTATTATTTTTTCTTCTTGGTGGTCGGAACTATATGTACACCCCCACAATATATGTTTTTTACGTATTGTATTTATATCTTTCTTTGTTGTTTCACATGGTTCTGTTTATCCTTTCTTATTGATTTGCATATTATACTTGTAAATATTTAGTAATTGTGTTACAATGTAATGTTGTGATGTGGATTGTGACACTGATTGTGGTTTTATGTGATTTACAGCCATCTGTCTGATGAAGGTCTTATCAGGACCGAAAACGTTTATGAATTTGGCTAAAACACTTTTCTTGGAAAATAAAAGTCTGCATTGGAATAATATTTTGAGTATGGGTATTTACATTATGGAGTTATGATTGCCTTTTTACCCAACTCTTAAATTTCATTGTTACCCAGAGGTTGTACAGAGCAACAATATTTTGATTGTATATGTGATTTTGTCTCAAAGTACATCAAGATCAATGACGTCAAACATATTTCAATATAACGAACAAGAAGTGTCTCATTTTGTCACAAGTAACGACATCCAATGATTTCTTACATGTCCCTTATGGGGAATTGCGTATGAAGGACTATGAGCGTGAAGCGAAGAAACTTGTATCGTATGAATTGTATTGTGTGACC
Organism: Phyllomedusa bahiana; assembly: GCA_025379985.1. Taxonomy (NCBI): domain Eukaryota; kingdom Metazoa; phylum Chordata; class Amphibia; order Anura; family Hylidae; genus Phyllomedusa; species Phyllomedusa bahiana. Next base: position 26,010 of record JAODAL010016688.1, on the reverse strand, counting down.
TTAGCCGAATATTGTAAAACCAAATCGTATCCCTAGGGGTCTTAGGTGTAACTTACATCCCACTCTATTTCAGGATGACGTGTCTTACTGTGATAAGTTTGAAAGTATTCTTAATAAGTGCTCTCTAGATATTATGGTATTGACAGTAGAGTATCTACAAAAGTCTATGCAGGATATCAAGGAACGTATTAGTTCTATTGAAACTCAACTATCAACTATTTTACCAAATACTGATTGGGCAAGTCTAAAAGAAAAATCAGATAGTACATTAAGAGAGTACAGACAGTGTATTGAAAAAAGAAAAAAAGAAAAATTTTTAAGGGACACAGCGGACTATACCAACCAAAGAGTATATAGATGGCGAGATTTATCTTTCGCCAGTTCCTATCGACGACAATCGTACGAACAGGGACGCTCCAGTTCGGAGAGAGAGTACAGCAGTTATTCACGCCGTCCCTCTTCTTTTTAAAGGGGACAGAGATGAAGGCAGTTTACAAAAAGACGAGGGGGCCTCGATGGGGCACTGTCCAAGGAAAACCTAATACAGGGACGGACACGTTCCCAAGTGGGTACATAGAGGATAATTTGGTGATTAACATCTCTTCGGTTAACTTATCCCCGTCTGAATTAAGCCTGTTACAACGGTGCTTGTCCTTTTGTCCTACACCACTTTTTGACTCTTTCAAATTCAAACAAGAATTAAGATATTTCTATCATACAATGCGTCTTAAGGTGTATTTTGGCTCTAATCCGAGTGAAAGTTTGGAAAAAGTAGAGACATCTGGTAAAATTTTCGTTAAAACATTAGGTTTGAGGACCAGTAGTAAATTTAATCCTCCGCATACATCACATGGTGTGGAATCTGTTATTTCTCTGATAGATAGGGATATTAGGAAAATCCTACAGGAACGGAAGCAAATGCATTTCCATGATAACTTGAGAAAGAATGAAAGAGAGGCTTTGATTTCCCTTCAGAGGAATAAAAAGCTTATTTGCAAACCAGCAGACAAAGGTGGGGCACTGGTGATCATGGATAAGCATATTTATTTGGAGGAGATATACCGGCAACTTGCCGATGAAACTATCTATCGGAAGTTGGATAAGGATCCCTTGCCTCGGATTAGAGTCTTAATACAAGAAGTGCTGGATAGATATCTAGCTAGACAGACTATAGATCAGTCTACATATAAATATCTACAGATACAATATCCCATTTGTCCAGTCTTTTATGTGCTTCCAAAAGTACATAAGAGCCTTGAAAAAACCCACTGGCGTCCAATAGTGGCATCTACCGTTCGATTTTTTAGCCCAATTGCTAAATTCCTTGAAAAATATTAACCTCTGATACAGACTTCCGCCTCATTCATTTTGGTTACCCGCTTTTCCCTAAAAAATTATACAGGAATAACCCCGATTCCAACAGACCCTTAGGGTTTGTCTTTTGCGTCGTTCCCTGTATACGTCCATTGAACACAGTGGAGGTGTGCAGGCTACAGCAAAATTATTAAATAATTCAGATGTAAGTGTGGATGAACGGGAATTTTGTCTTGAACTGCTCACAATTGTCTTGATGGAGAACTATTTTCTCTGCGGAGATGTATATTATGGTCAATGCAGGGGAACCGCTATGGGCTCGAATGTTGCCCCTCCATACGCAAACGCCTTCATGAAAGATTTTGAGGAGACTTTTGTATATTCTACGGTGGAATTTCAACAACATATGTTAATATGGAAGCGTTAAATTGACGACATTTTTTGCATGTGGGGGGGCAACATTCGGGTTCTACAGAAGTTTCTGGAACTCCTGAATTCCTTCTGTGCAGGATTGCAATTCACAATGGAATTTAACATTCAGCAACTTAATTTTATGGATACTATGGTGATCAAAGACGGTCAAGGTTTTTTGTCTACTGACATCTACTCTAAACCTACTGATAGAAACAGTCTATTAGACTACAGAAGTTGTCATACTATCAATGTAAAGAAATCATCACCAAAATCACAAATTACACGTGTCCAGCGTATAGTATCGGATCCATTGGTGAAAAATGGTAGGATAGATGAGATGATGGAGAAATTTAGGAGACGACATTATCCAGAGCAATTTCTGAGGTCAGCTAATATCTAGGGTGGTACAACAATGGTACGAAATAGAGAAGATAGGAGAATTCATATTTATTAAGGAATACCCCCTTTGATGAATAGGATCCATCAATGCATTTAAAAAGATGGCCTTTACTAAATGAGCATTAACCAGGAACTGAGGAATTTCGTAATCCGGTGATGATCTGTTCAAAATGCCCTAAAAACATCAGGGACTCTTTGGTAAGGGCTGACATTGGTCCCTTAAATACATCATTAAGACAATTGACATTGGGGAACCTAGAAAGGGTACTTTGCCTGTCTAATTGTGCGCTTGCGCCCAAAGTAATAAAAGGCGAGTTTATACAACATCCCATACCGGCAAGAGCATTAGGGTGAGAGGCTTCTTCACCTGGGGACTCTTCTGCGGTAGTTTTTCCTTTTAAAGTGCCCAGTGGGTAGTCTCGTAGGAGAAACAATGCAGAGGGCTAAAGACAGGATCGCATGCCATAAGTCGACAATTAGATGCCAGAAGAACCCGGTTACCGTACCTGCCACACTTTATGGAGGCAAAACATACGGTAGCACAATTGCGCTTTCAGATCTTGGAGCAAGTGAACGTCCCGCAGAGGAGGGAATCAGATTAAACTTTGAAGGGCGGAATCGTGGTGGATACACCATCTTGATACCTGGCACCCCAGGGATTAAACGTGAGTGTGATTTCACATTTAAGTGATTCTTTTGTATTTGATATTATGGGCATTTTTCCTTTTTTTCATAGATTGAATATCTCAGTAGGGAAAGCATGATGTATATGTTTTTTGGATACTAATGTTGTAATATGGATACTAAAAGTGAAATTGTAATGTTTTATTGGTATACAATTTTAACTTTTTGGTATTGTACATTTTGTATATTTTTTGTGTTTTTATGTTGGGTCTAATGTAATGGGGGTGGACTTTAACCCCCGCCATTTTTTAATATTTTTTTTTTGATTATAGCAATTTTCTAATCATGAAATTTTTGGGTTTTAAATCTGTAACACAATTTAAATTAATTTTTCCCCTTTTTTGTATCTTTTACCCTTAAACAATCTTATATGGGACTTCGCGCTATAGTGGGGACACAATATTTAAAAAAAAACTTGCTGTGCCCCTTTTTGGATAAAAATTCTTCTATTGGGGCCCTTTAGGGAAATTATATAATCATTAGTTCTGTGATTCTATTTGCTATTTGGGCCCACCTTAATTATGTAAAACTTAAAAAGGGGGAACTTGGCCGCAATAGGGTTTAAACTTTAAAATGCCGGGGACCCGGGGGGGATATCCCCCTGTTAAATCCCTAAAAATTAAAAGGGCCTTTTCGCCGATCGGGGCCCACTTATTTGGCCCCGCGCGATTGCATAGTAGGGGCCCGGAAAGGTGGATCGTTTGCCCACTGGTGCGTAAAAATCGCTAGAAAGGAGGCGCATGTGAGTGTTTTTTAAAAACCCTTAAAGGGAAACCCGCCTTTTTTTGCCCTTTTCCTGAACACCCCTTATTTTTGAAATTGCATTTTGTCAATTTTGTGGGGAAAAAACTTTTTGACATTTTTCCCATACCCTTTGTGTTTTCAGAGATTGTTTTCTCGTGAAATTGTGTTTTTAAAGTTAGTAAAAAATTTTTTTATCCTTTCAACCCTTGTTTGTTTTGGAAAAATATCAAATTTCATGAAATTTTTGGGAAAAAAAAAATTTCGATTTTGAAATTTTGCAAAATTTCTGTGGAAAGGGACAGAAAATTTATTCACCAAAATATTTTTTATAATTTGGTTCTACAATATGCCCACTTTTGGTTGGCATAATTTTTTAAAATAAATTTTTTTTTTTTTTTTTACGACTTTTGGGGCTTAAAAAATTTAGTAGAAATTTTCTCACTTTTTAAAGGAAAAAAAATTTTAATATACTGTACTTTTTTTTTGGGACCATTTTCGGTTTGCGGGGCTTTGGGGGCCTGCATGTTAGATACCCCTTTAAAGTGACGCCGTTGAAAAAACTAAAACCCCTTAATTTATTTACAAAAACTTTTTAGGGGGGGGTTTGTTTCCCCTTTAATATTTCCCCAAAAATGAAGGAAAGTGGAGGTAAATTTTCCCAAAAATTTTCCCCTTTTTTGGGGAATTTTTCAAAATTTATCCATTTTTCACTGGAATACGGTAAATGTGATGGGGAAATGCAATTAAATTTATCTTTTCCCAAAAGGTCTCCCTTTTTCAAAAGATATCCCATATGTGGCCCCGTGCTTTTTTTGGCAAAACCCTTTAGCCCCAGGATGGGAAAGGAGCACAAATTTTATTCGGGGGGGTTCATTTTCAATACGATTTTTTTTTGGGGCGCCATTTCATTTTTGGGGGACCCCCTTAAGGGTGTTTAAAACTTAATAAACACCCCCAAAAATGGGACCGAAATTTTGGGGAAAATTTACCCCCCCCTTTAAGGAATAAAAACCCAAGGGGTGCCTTGGTATATAGCCCCAAACAGGTGATTCACAATTTTTTTTTAGCTAAGGTATAAAAATTTAAAAAAAAATTTTTTTTTTCCCAATAATCTCCCAATTTTTAGCTTAAAATTTTTTCATTATAAAAGGAATCTGGAAAAAAAAAAAACCCTAAACTTTTTTAAGCCAATTTCTTAAAATTCCGGAAAAATCCCCACATGGGGGGTGAAAATGCTGTTTGGGCGCGGGCCCAGGGGTTTAAGGGGGGGAAGCGTATTTGGTTTTTGGGGAAGAAGATTTTGGGGGGGCCTGTCGCTTTTGCAAAGCCCCCAAAGTTGAAAAAACGGGCAAAACCTTTCCCAGAAGCCCCCCTTTTTGGGGGTTTCAACACCCTAAAGGGTTCTCATTGGGGGTTTTTGTATTCTGCATTTTAGGCACATAGGTTTTCCAAAATTTTTTTTTTAGCTTGGGCAATGAAATGGGGGGGGGAAAAAACCCGGCCAGTTCGGTCATTTTTTTTTGATTTTAAATTTTTTCAGCTTTTGCCTTTTGGCAGTGAAAATTGATGTGTTAACTTTATATGGGGGTCGGTCCCAATTACAATGTATAATTTTTTTATGTTTTTTTTTGTTTTTTATTTTAACAGTAGAAATACGTCTAGAAAAAATTGCTTTTTTTAATTTTGGGTTCCTATTCTGACGGGGCCATAATTTTTTTTTATTTTGTTGTGGAGCTGGCTTATGGGCTTGTTTTTTGGGGGGTTTGAATTGAATTTTTTTTTTGGTCCCTTTAGGGGGTTTGCATTTTGATGCTATGTTCATTTTTATTGGGGGTTTTTGGGTGAGATGTTTTGAAATAAAATTGGGAAATTTTGGTTTGGGGTTTTTATTTTTTTTTTATAGGGGGTTTCATGTCCCGGTATATATGACAGGGTTTAGCTTTATTTCGGCAGGTCAAACGATTACCCCGTTCCCCTTTTTGTAAAATTTTTTATGTTTTATGTTTTTATAAAATTTTAAATAAAACACTTTTATTAAAACCCGGGGGGGAATTTTTTTTTGGGCATCGCCATAGTTTTGGGAACCCTAACTTTTAAATTTTTTTGCTTGGAGCGGGTTTTGGGCTTGTTTTTTGCAAGTTTGAGTTGCGTTTTTTTTTAGTATTTTTTTGGGGGGGAACGGCTTTTTGATCGTTTTTTAAAATCCATTTTTTGGAGGCCGGGGTTTTTAAAGAAAAATCTGCAATCCTATTTAGGGGTTTTTTATTTTTTTTTTTTAACGGGGCTCCCCCGGCAGTACCCGTGTTTAATTTTTAGCTTTATTTTTTGGGTCGTCGATTATGGCATACCTATTTATATAGTTTTTTTATTTTTGAAGCATTTTAAAAAAAAAAAGAAAAGTGTTTTTGGGTTGGGGTAAAAAATATTTATGCTTTCGCTATTTTCGGGAAGCATACTTTTTTTATTTTTCCGTTGGGAGGTTGTAAAAGGGACTTTTTTTTGCAGGAAAAACTGAAGTTTTTTTTTTCTACTTTTGGCCCGGTTTTTAGGAGTTTTTAAATCCCCTTTTTTTTTCCCCATTTTATGTGCTGGGGGGATGAAAATTAATTTTAATTCTGTGAATTTTTTTTTTTTTTTTTTTAGGCCTTCACTGTGGGGTTTAAATTTTAACATGAAAATTTTTTATAGGGGGGTCTTGGGCCCTCGGGGGCGATTCCAATTATGGGTACTTTATTTATTTTTGATTTTTTTTTAGGGGGCGTTTGGATTTTTGTAAAAGGGGAAGGGGGAAAAGGGGGGGGCGATGTACTTTTTTTTTAAATTTTTATTTTTCGTGTTTGTGTTTTATTTGGGTTTTTCATTTTTTTTTTACTTTTTTCTTTTTTCCTTTTTTCCCCGGGGGGGTTTGTTTTTTGCCCCAAAAGGAAGGCGGGAGGGCCTTGCCTTACCGGGGACCCCGGGGGGGGGCCAAAAAAATCCCGTTGGCGCTGCTTGCCGGGGGCCGGGGGGGAAGAGACGCAGGGGGGAGCGTTTCCCCCTGCTTTCTCTCTTAGTTATTCGAAACCGAGGGTCAAAAATTTTAAAGGGGGGTTTAAAACCCCCCCCCCCCGGAGCGTTGGGGGTGGGGGGCCAAAGCTGCGGGATGTCAGTTTTAAATTTACAGCTGACACCACCGCGCCGATCCAGCGAACTCTGCTTTAGAGTTCGCGACGATCCTCAGGACGTATCCATCAATACGTCCAGTTCGTGAACCCCCAAACACCTGGTACAGTATGGATACGCCACCAAGGTCGGTGAGGGGTTAAGGACGCCGGGCGCTGTGGAGGATTGTGGCGCTGGATACATCATGTCTCTATGAGCTGAAGCTAGCTTGTTCCCAGGATATAAATCTTTGCCTTTTGAGTATAGTTCTACCATACACTGATTAATTATTGAATTCTTATAAGGAATTATCCACATATTATAACTTTTGTAGTGTATATATCAATTTTAGCTTATTTTTATAGGCGCTCAGTTCTGTTGTTATTACAAGAAAAAGGTATTAATTTTTTTCTTCTTGGTGGTTCGGGACTATATGTACACCCCACAATATATGTTGTTTACGTATTGTATTTATATCTTTCTCTTTTGTCATTCAACATGGTTCTGGTTTGTCCTTTCTTATTGATTTGCCCCCTATTATACTGTAAATATTTTAGTAAAATTGTGTACGAGTAATGTTGTGATGTGGATTTGTGACACTGATTGTGTTTTATGTGATTTACAGCCATCTGTCTGATGAAGGTCTTATCATGACCGAAAACGTTTATGAATTTGGCTAAAACACTTTTCTTGGAAAATAAAAGTCTGCATTGGAATAATATTTTGAGTATGGGTATTTACATTATGGAGTTAACATAGTTACATAGTTAGTACGGTTGAAAGAAGACACATGTCCATCAAGTTCAACCAAGGGTGGGGAAAATGGGTGAGGGAGAGAGACAAGGACATTAAGCCCAGCCTTTCACTGGTTTTTTTAATGCCCTGGAACCCACAAAGAGAACCAATCTGCTCCAGGGAGATGATATCTCTGACCCCAGAGCCCCACCACCAGAATCCAGAATTTTAAACATAGCTACATACGCATTCATATTCCTTGGTTCCAGGTAGTACTAAGCCTTTCTGAAACTCCTACAGTTCCTGCTTGTACCATTCTTCCTCCAGGAAGCTATTCCACAGAATCACAGTTTCTTACAGTGAAGAACGCTCTTCTCCCTCTGGAGATTGCATCCTTTTTTCTCTAGTCTAAGGGAATGTCCCCTTGTCTTTTTATGGGGGCTTCACTTGAAATAATTTTCCCCATACTTTTTGTAGGTACCCATTTATATATTTATATAAATTAATCATGCGTCCACCACATCACACAGCCGTCTTATCTCCAACCGACTTCAACATCAGTTCAATTCTACTAACCCCTCCTCATAACTAAATGCTCCATTCCCTTATAGTTTGGTTGCTCCTTTGTACTCTCTCTAATCTCCATTACATCTCTCTATAAACTGGGCCCAACTGAACAGCAAATTTCTAGTGATGTCGCACCAATGCTTTGTACAGCGGTAGAATTACATCCTTTGTCCTGCGAATCCATGCCTCTTTTAATACACCGCTAAATACTTAACTTGCCCTAGAGCAGCTGATTGAACATTGCATGCCTGTTCTGTAGTCTATATCTACAAGAACCCCAGAACTTTCTCAACAAGCGATCTCCAAGTTTTTTTCTCCCCCTAGGACATATATTACCCTGTAGATTAATTCTACCCAGATGCAGAACCTTAACATTTATCCACATTGAAACCTCAATTTCCCAAGCACTCAGTGTGTCCAGGTCTGCTGCAATTTATGACATCTTCCATAGATTCCACAACCCTGCATAGCTTGGTGTCATCTGCAAAATCGAAACCATGCTATTGCACTTCCACTATATCGTATAATTATAAATACATTAAATAAGAGAGGACCTAATACTGACCCTGCTGCAACACCACTCACAACCGGGACCCACTGAGAGAAGAGTCATTTACCACGCACTTTCTGATACGATCCAGCAGCCAGTTTTAATCCAATTACGCACTGCCATCTCTAACCCATTGGATTCTAAGTTACCTAACAAACGCTTATGCGGGACAGTGTCAAATGCCTTTTGCAAAGTCTAGAAACACAATATCACAGCTGCCCCCCGCTCTTCAGACTTCTACTCACACCTCTTCATAAAAACAGATCAGATTGTCTGACAGCTTCTGTCCTTAGTAATCCATGCTGGCAATCACTAATAATATAGGTTTGTCCAACATACTCCTGTATAATAGTCCCCTTATGAGCCCCTCAAACATTTTTCGCCCAACAGTTGGTTAAACTTAGCTGGTCTATAATTACCTAGACAAGAACTGGAACCTTTTTTGAAGATGGGAACTACATTTGCCTTGCGCCAGTCCTCCTGGTGTCTATACATCACCAGGGGAATCTCTAAATATCATGTACAGGGGCACAGCGATAACCAAGCTGAGCTCTTTAAGAATTCTTGTGTGTAATCCATCAGGGACTGGAGCCTTGTTCACATTCAGTTTATTTAACTTGACTTGGACCATTTCTACACTGAGCCAATTAATTACAGCAGTTGATGTATTAACAGTACTGGCACCACCTACATCTGCACTCGACCCATCCCCATCAACTACTTTCTCATTGTTAGCATATACTGAGCTGAAGAACCGATTCAGTACCTCTGCCTTCTCCTGGTTCCCAGTGACCAGCTCCCCATCACAGGTTTTTAAGGGTCCTACATGCTCCGACTTTGGCTTTTTTGCGTTTATATGCTTAAAGAATTTCTTGGGGTTAGTCTTGCTGTCCTTGGCCACCTGCCTTTCATTTTGAATTTTAACTGCTTTTATCACTTTTTTACAGAATTTATTAAGCTCTTTGTAATTTTCAAAGGCTGATGCTGACCCCTCTGACTTATATTTTTTAAATGCCCTTTTTATTGTTTAGTTCTCTCTAAACAGAAGGTAGAAGCCATGTTGGATTTAGTTTTAGTCGCCTATACTTATTACCCATAGGAATATATTTAGCAATAAATTTCCCCAAAGTATATTTAAAGCTCTCCTATTTGACTACTACATCACTATTTGCTAATAGCTGCTCCCAGTCCATGTCCTGTATTGCATCCCTCAATAAGGCAAAATTGGCCCTTTTAAAATTAAAAGTTTTTGCCCACCCGCTCTGTTTCTCTTTTTTCCAGTTTACGCTAAAATGAATTTTATTGTGGTGATTGTTACCTAGATTTTCAGAAACCGTGACCGCTCCAACAAGTTCTGCTTTGTTAGAAATTAATAGATCCAACAGAGCATTACTTCTAGTGGGTTCCTCCACAAACTGCCCATAAAATTATCCTCTAACAGATTGAGGAACTTCCTTCCCTTTTCAGTTGATGCAGAACCGTGACCCCAGTCAATGCCTGGGTAATTAAAGTCACCCATTATTACCACTGTACCCGCTTGTGCTGCCCGCAGCATTTGATTATGCACCTGGTCTTCTATCTCCTCAGTGATGGTCGGGGGGTCTATAGATTACGGCAAAAATAATATTTTCTGCATTAACCCCCCCTTGTATTTTCACCCACAATTTTTCCACATCTTTAGCTACTCCACCCTCTATTTCCTCTTTCACATTTGCCTTCATATCACTCCTTACATACAAACACACTCCTCCTCCCCTCTTGTTCGCTCTGTCTTTCCTAAATAGATTAAAACCTTGAAGGTTGACAGCCCAATTATGCGAGGAGTCCAGCCATGTTTCAGCAATACCAACCACATCAATCAGCTCCTCTACAACTAGCGCCTCAATTTCCCCCATTTTGGTTGCAAGACTTCTGGCATTTGTGAATAGACATTTTAAGTTCCCTTTCTAGTTTTACACTTTCCGTCAATGGTTTGGGATTATATCTAACATGTTCATTAGACGGCATGGGATCACACATTACCCATTCAGATGACAGCATGGAATTATATATCTCTCCTTCGGTAGATGGCATGGGATTATACATCACACCTTTAGTAGACAGCATGTGATTATATATTACACAATTAGTAGATGGCATGAGATATTGTGGGTACCTATATCTTCAATGCTGGTTTGCAACACATTGATCTCCTTATCCACTGGACTACTCCACCTCCCCCATTCCACTTCTCCACCCGTCGATGTAGTCTGCCCACTCTCTAACCTATCTACCCCTTCTTTTTCTATATTGTCTTCCCTCTTCTTCCCTAGTTGAAATACTCCCACACCCCTTCTAGAATTATCTCCCCCAGCACAGCAGACCCTCTTCCATTTAGGTGCAATTTATTTGTAGAAAACAGATTGTACCTCAATAAAAAAAATCAGCCCAGTGGTCTATGAACCCAAACCCTTCTGTGCTACACCAAGACTTCTGTCATGCATTTAACTCCCTGAGCTCCCGCTGTCTTTCCTGAGTAGCGCATGGCACAGGCAGTATTCCAGAGAACACAACCTTGGAGGTCCTTCCCTTCAGCTTTGAGCCTAGTTCTTTAAACATATTCTTTAGGATCCTCCACCTACCGTGTATTCTGTCATTGGTTCCAACATAGACCACGACAGCTGGGTCATCGCCAGCCCCTCCCAGTAATTCATCCACCCGGTTCACCACATGCCGAACCCTGGCGGTTGAGGTGGTCCTGGTGACAAATTATTCTATCCGTCTTCCTGATTATAGAATCCACTACAACTGCTAACTGTTTTTTCCTACCTGCCTTCCTATCCCCCTGACTACTAGCTGGGCTGCTCTTCTGGCTGCAAGGAAGAGCAGTGTCCACTAGGGCTGCCATTTCTGAGACTGATTCCCTAGCATTATCACCCAACTTGGCAATTTTGCTAGGAATCTGGCCTTCCTTTTTCTGGTACCCCTAGAACTCCCCCTAACTACATTAACCCAGCTACATGGCTCCTTATGCAGATCCAATACTCCACCCTCAACAGTTAGCCCACTAACTGTTTGCTCAAAGAGAGCAAACTTTTCTCTTCATTGTCAATCGCCCTCACTGTTGCATTTTGCTCCTCTAGGTCTAAATTGCGAGCTACCAGAGTAGCAACATGCTCACATCTGCCACAGCGGTATTCACCCTGGACCTCCTGCTCCAGTAGTGCATATATATGGCAGATTGTGCACTGCTGGAAATTACCAGTGAAGCTGTCCGTTATCCCGGTGCAGCAGCAATAAAGAAAAAAAAAGAAAGGTTAATTAGATTAAAGTAATACAGTTTGTTTACTTACCAGTTTTTCACTCCTGTTTTTAACTCAATCTGTTACCTTCACTCTGTTAAGCCAAGCTCAAATAAGCCAACCACCTAGGCTAGCAAGATTACTACTCCTAAGGTACTATCTAGAGCCTATAACTGTAAACAGGTTATAGCCAAGAGTAATATGTTGCTATCACTTATAATCAACTGTACATTTTTTAGAATGTTTTATGGGATAGCATAGACAAAAGGTTCTATTAATAATCAAACGCAGGGTAAGAAAACTGGTTGGAGGAAGGGACAGAGAAAGAACAAAGGTTGGACAAATAAGAAAACACATAAAAAATCATCTACCCAAACGGTACAAGATCAGAATCCTCAGAGATGCCAATCAGGAGAAGGACTGATGGGATCAAATACATTATCTTCTTCTGTATCCTGTGGTGTAGTGACCCACAGGCAATGATTTCAAATGGCAATACAAATATGCCATCAGTGGCAGGTAGTGTTAAGCGATTATTATCGACAAAGTTGAAATCGGCACTGTTTTTATGTTGATCGGAATTTTTCGATCACGCAATAATTTAGGTGAAAATCTGCGCATAATCTATTAATATCGCGCCATTTTCGGCACTTCCTGTCATTTTGGCGGCCAGCAAATCAGTTTAGAGAATAGAGCAGGATGAGCTGGGTGTGCGACGTCATGACTGGATGTGTATGGTTGTGATTGGCTGGAAAAATCACATGACCTCGTTTTACATAGAACAGCCCTTCCTGTTCAGCATCAGTGTGTGTCTGTGTCTCATAAGAGCAGGAAGTGTGCTAGGTCTCTCTCAATACAGCTTAGTGAAACAGTTCTCTTTGTTCACACAGACAACTATGCTTCTAGCTGTGAACATTAGAACATAGGTAGATTAGAGAATTTCAGTTTTTAGTTACTTAGGCTGAGAATTTTAAAGGAGCATCTAGCGCTGTACAGCTGCGGGAGGGCGGGGGTGCGGGCGAACACAGACAGACAGGCTGGCAGGCAGGCAGGCTTTTGAAAGGAGAGTGGATATTGTGCAGCCCAGACTCTGCTTTGACCCTGCATTGAAATGGGTTTTTATTAACAATTTTTGGCCAGTTTTTGGTGAAATATTAGCTTGTATTTTGTGCAGCCTGTACTTATATTAGGATACAGATCTTTTCTAGTAACTGCAGGTGTATTTGATAGGTGCAAAACTCACCTTTTATTATCTGTACACGATTTAATTTGTTTTTTTTTCACTTTGGCGCAGCTCAGTTTTGTTCAAAGATCCACTTTGTACTAACAATAGGATACAGAACTTTTCTAGTCACCGCAGGTGTATTTATAGGTGCAAAAACCACGTTTTATTATCCGTACACAATTTAATTAGGTTTTGTTCACTTTGGCGCAGCCCAGCTTTGTTCAAAGACCCACTTTGTACTCACAATAGGATACAGAACTTTTCTAGTCACCGCAGGTGTATTTCATAGGTGCAAAAACCATATTTTATTATCCGTACACAATTTAATTAGGTTTTTTTCACTTTGGCACAGGCCATTTTTGTTAAAAGACCCATATTGTACGGATATTACCATACAGAAATTTGCTAGTAATTGTAATTGTATTTCATAGTGCAAAAAACCACCTATTATATCAGTACACACAATTTAATTACGTGTTTTTCAGTTTGGCGCAGCCCAGTTTTGTTGAAAGACCCATCTTGTACTTATATTAGGATACAGATCTTTTCTAATAACTGTAGGTGTATTTGATAGGTGCAAAACTTACCTTTTATTATCTGTACACGATTTAATTAGGGTTTTTTTTCACTTTGGCGCAGCTTAGTTTTGTTCAAAGACCCACTTTGTACTTACAATAGGATACAGAACTTTTCTAGTCACCGCAGGTGTATTTATAGGTGTAAAGACCACGTTTTATTATCCGTACACAATTTAATTAGGTTTTGTTCACTTTGGCGCAGGCCATTTTTGTTAAAAGACCCATCTTGTACGGATATTACCATACAGAAATTTGCTAGTAATTGTAATTGTATTTCATAGGTGCAAAACCACCTATTATTATCAGTACACAATTTAATTACGTGTTTTTCACTTTGGCGCAGCTCAGTTTTGTTTAAAGACCCATCTTGTACTTATATTACCATACAGAAATTTTCTAGTAATTGCAGGTGTATTTCATAGGTATAAAACCCACCTTTTATTATCCTTATACATTTCAAATAGGTGTTTTAGTTACTGTTGGTGTATTTCATTGGTACAAAAACCACCGTTTGTTATCCGTATAACTTTTAAATAGCTGTATTGCACGTGGTGCGGCCCTAGTTTTTTTCAAATAGCCATGTTGTACGACAATTCTGAATTTTAGCAACTGTTCTCGTTTGTCATTGCTGCAAAAAACGCAATTTCTCATCCGTGTAACTTCTGAATAGTTTTATTGCGCTCGTTGAATCTCAGTTTGGCGCAGATAGCGCACTTATATGATAGTTTGTTGAAAACTATCAATTCCTAGTCCTACTGGGCAGTTGTAAATCCCTGGGACTGAAGGAAGAACACTGTTGATTTTGTCTTACGGTTCTTCCACCAGACCGCATTTCACAGGTATTCGCTAGAAACATTTCAGTTTCTAATCCTAGTTGGCTGTAGAAAATTAGAGGGATTTAAGAATAGCTGTGATTTGCCGTCTTTTAATAAGAGACTGTCAAAAACTCTTCCATACTTTCTTAAATTTTTATCTTTCTGAACATGGAGAGAAATGCAGGTGATAAGCGAGCAAAGAGGGGTGTAGGACATAGAGGTAGAGGTACGAGAGAAGGTGCTCCTTCCAGTGCCGGCGACAACACGCAAGCCAGCGTATCGTCGGTGGCAGGACCATCAGGCCTGTCATCGCTGGGTCAGGGCCCTGTGAATCTCGGTAACGAACAGTGTCGCCAATCTGTTCTGCAGTGGTTAATGCAACCTGCATCCAGCAGTCTTACCTCCTCGTCCTCCGAGTCACGGCCACAAATGTCGTCATCAGCATCGTCAGCATCCGTCCAACAAGAAGCAAAGGCAGCCCAAATGTCAACTTGTGTACCCACCACTGTGGAAAATCCATTTTCTGAAGATCTCTTTGATGACAAAATGCGGTTGGGGTCAGAAGGCATGTTAAAAGATCAAGAGGCCAAAGAGGATGATTTTGTCTGCTCTGACGCCCAGTTACTGATGCCAGCAGAGGAGGAGAAGAAACCCGGTCAATCGGCAAAAATCCCGGGCGGTCGGCAACGCCTTGCAGTGCCTCTTGCTTGTAGCCCGCAGCTCCTGGATGCAGAATGTCAGGACGACGAAGTCACCTGTGTTGATAATGATGACGAGGAGGAAGACGATGGGGTAGTGTCAGTACGGGTCTCGCCTCAAAAAGGGAGAGGGCGGTCGCAGAAGTCCGCTGAGATGATTCCGCCACCCACGATCAACGGAAACACCGCTCCTCGCTTATCGCCCTCGAAAAGGTCCAGGACCTATCAAGCCTGGACCTTTTTCGAGCAAGCCTCTGATTCACCCAGTGATGTCATATGCCGCCTTTGCCGTAAACGCATCAGTAGAGGCGAGAATCTTAGGTGTTTAACCACCACCAACATGTCTAGTCACATGCAGTGAATGCATGAGTTGAAATGGAGGCAACACTTGGCCAAAAAAAGCCACACCAATTCCGGGCTTCCAACCACTGCCACACCCTCTGTCTTCGCCTCCTCCTCCTCTGCCACCACCAAGTGTTCCTCAGCTGCCCATGTCTCTCAGAGTCATGATCAGGGATCAGCCTCCGCTTCAGCCTCCACCGACACCCGAGTACCACCAGCCCCACCAGAGACCCATCCTACCCACTCTCCTTCCACCAGTTTGATGACCTGCACGCCGTACAGTGGCCAGTCTAGCAGCCAGCCTTCGGTCTTCCAGGTTTGGGAGCAGAAGAAACACTTTAACCCAAACCATTCCCAGGCCAAAAGCCTGACATGTCGGCATTACCATGGCTTTATTGAGGCCTTGGAAATGTTGGCCCTTTCCGTCCTTGTGAGGACCACAGATGGGTTCTGCCACGTCAATGCCCCTATTGAGCCTGGTCCCCAATATACCAAGGCCGAGCAGGAGCATATTATCACTTTTGCCGCAGAAAAGCCTCCTCTATTACGCCCTGGCCATCCACTGTGCCAATCCTCTAGATAAATTTTCAATCACGTAGTCTTCATCTGTGTCTGGAAAAGTCCCATCTGACCAACCCTGACACATGGACTAGTAAAACATGGCCAAGGCCCGCTAAATCTCGTTACAGCTCACCTGGGTGAGCTGGTGGAGGATGTCTCAGGTGGTGATAGGGATGAGCATACTAACAGTGCTCGTTGGCGCACGCTCATCAAAAGCGCAGGGATGGTGCAGTGGTTCTTTCCCCCCAAGGTCCCTGGTGCATCACGTGCCCAGGAGAAACTATGCCGTGTAGAAATTTAATCTGTCTGGAAGAACCGTCTAACACAAGGCCAGGAGTTGGGAACGCTTCTCACGCAAACGAGAGAGCTAGCGTCTTGGAGTGATAAGACCTTGGTGCCATGCCAAGCAAGGAGTGGTGGCGATAATAGGTCGAAATCTCCTAGTTGCAGCCGCAACCTCTAAAACCTTATCACTAGTGTTAGGGTCGTGAAACGTACCCGGTTTTCTTAGGTTTTAAATGCATACAAATTCTACATACATTTGTTTTATTGCATCAAGACTTTTTGACTATTTCAGGAACATTATTATTATTTAAAACAAAACACAATAAAAATAAAACTATTTTACTAAATTGTAAATGCTCTTATTTAAAATTAAACAACATTTTGTGTTGTTTGCGAGGGTCAATTACCAAAGCCAGGTCTAACTATAAGAATAAAAAAACAAAAAAAGGTTAGTCACCTCAAAACCAGAACTCATAAACACATTATAAACCACATCACCACTAGCCATCTCTAACCCCAACAAACATTGACGTCTTAGGAACATGTTTCATGGCATGTATGGCCAAATCAGCTTACAGTTTGGTTACTTGCAGAGTATCATCTTCAGTTTTACACCATGCAAACAATGAGGCGAGAAGATTATATGCAATAGCCAAATTCAGGAGATTTATATCTTGGATGATAATGAATCAGAGGACACCACAGGCAGCAACACTGATAAAAAGATAACAAGAGTTCTGATGAGGAAGATTAAGATGGATATCAATCAACCGGAAGACACATGACAGTTCTAGATCAGTCTCTAGATTAGGAGGTCACCAGTGCTGAAGACTGCTCCCACCTGCTGAAAAGATTCAAATCCAAAAGAGCAAGACCATCTTGGAGAGCTCATACCTCCAGTGTACAACTGGTCAGGGCATTATGCGAGCAAATGTCATAAAATGAACCACTGTGATCACAACGTTTTGCTGTGACAAGAAGTAAAGTGACACCAAAACATTGTTTTGATCTCTTTTATGCCATTTGACAATATAAAAAGTCAATATTGCTTTGACAAACCTTGAAGGAAAAAAAGTCCACGGCAACGATTTCGGAATGAACCTTCATGATGATGACACTGGATGCCTACATTGGGTGGTTTCTACTCCTGGCTGGAGTGTTACCACGTCCTGTCAATGAGCCCACTGGATGAACGGCATCGACAGCAGATTATTTTCCCGGGCAACACTGTCACTATCAAAATTTCAAATAAATTAACAGACAGTCCTCAGATTTGACAACAGAGACACCAGAAACAAAATCTGACAAACATTGCTCCCATCAGGGAGTTTGGGATAAATGGCGTGCAGCTCCTTCCAATCTGTCTATGGTCAACCCAGGGGGCAGATAGGTAGACAGTAGAACGAACGTGTTCATCCCTTTCCAGAAAATAACATGCCAAGTAGCCAGGGGCAAATACGGCTTAAAAACCGGACAGTATCTGTGAAGGCAATTAAACTCTAGCGTATGCATAGTGAATCTACAGACTTCTAACACAGGCAGCGATCTCTTGCAGCGGCATCCCGAAAACAACAAGGAAAATGTGTAGTCCCGATTATGACTACTTGACTGCAGGGTCACAACAGTTCATTGTGACATAATTTATATTTACCAGCTATGACCATGGACAAGAAACTTCACAGGAGGAAACTCACCATGGGGTTGGCACAGTGAAAAAAAAAACAACCCTGAGCTGCCCGCTGAATTGTTGCAGATGAAGGACAAGGGCTCCACTTATTTCTTCTCAAGTTTGTTTTTTACATGACACCCCACTGGCTGTATATCAATACTGCCCTATTTGAAAATTACCAAAAAATGACGAAGTTGGTACTGATGTCCACACTTCACAACGACGAGCAGCTGTGTGCATCAGGAAGTGACAAAAAGTCCCCAGGAATCATCCTGGACTATAACAAGCAACAAAGGAGGAGTCGACAACCTGTACAAGCTGACTAAGGCCACCCCCGTACACTGGAGCGAATGACTAGAGATATGTCCATAAGGTTGTATTTTTCCCAACATCCTTGATTAGTCAGGCTATACAATGCATATGTGTTGTTGGACACCACATTCACCAGGATGGAATTCAAAGAGAAAAAAAAAACAACGCGCGTACGTCTGTGTGGTGTGCAGGATGTTTACTTGAGGACAACTATAAAGATCCCTTGTCAAGGCAACACATGTGACACCAAAGGGAACTGTGCCATTACCGAAGACCGGCAGCCGCTGTCAAGTTCCTTGGTTCCGCAACATCCAGAAAACTCAACAAGTGCTTTCTATCTGTCGTCTGCGCGCGGGCATATCGAGCAGCAGTGGGAGGCGAAAAACATCGGCTATGTTCGAGGGAGATGAGAGTTTTTTCTGACTCGAATATCACAGCATATCCTGCCCTCAACCAGTCCCTATAGCCAATCTAGTAAACAATATCAAACCACAACAGCCACAACCTACCAGGTGAGAACCACCTGATTCCGAAAAGAAAAGAGTGTGGCAAGGTCTAGCCTCTAGCAAATAAGACAGAAAGACAGCAGCACATCAGAGTACGCTTATCGCCTCAGTCCAAAAAATATACTTCTGCAAAAACTTACCCCAAAAGTGTCACTTTTTTGCCACACATGCAACATAAATAACCTAATTGCATTCTAAAAACTAGTAATCTTGACTTTCTGTTGAAGTTATTTGCTTGATGATATGAGTTGTTTTGTTTGATTCTACCTAGATAACAAGTCTAACTTTTTATTTCTATTATGTTGCATATTAATGTTAATTATAATTTTCATCTATTCTAATTCTTTGAGTGTATTTTAACACGTTCTAATCCCAAGAACATAAAAAAATATTCCCTGTTTTATGCCTCATTCTTTACATAAACAGCCTTACTTTAGATATTGAGGTCAAATCAATTGAACCCGTAACACCATAGAATTGCTTTACTTTAAGATGTTTATAATTAATATCAAAATAATATACTGTAAATAATTTTTTTTTTGACATATAAGAAAGTGTGTATCTAAAACCCTTCAGTAATTGGATCCACGGCGTAGATATTAGTCAAAGAAATATTAAACAAAAACTTTTTTTCTAAGTTTATATTATTATCTATGAAGGTTCATTTGACCAATAGTTTATAGTGTCAAAATGAAGGGAACGGCCTCTCAAAATGAAAGTGCCCATTGGGTGCCCACAATAAAAAATATTAAAATCAATCCTTCCCATGATAGAGAAACCCTAATGCTTAATGATTCGAACCACGGTTTAGACTAGCGGGACGTAATATACGACCCGCGCGAGTTACAGTACCCCCCCCCCGTGTGGGGTGTGGAGCCGGCGACGGGCGGGAGCAGGGGCCACGCGGCACTCTTCGCCGAGCCCATAGACCTAATCATTACCAGCGGCGCGTAATAAGCCACCTAAGCTAGAAAACACTTACATGTCCAATATATCTCCCCCCACACTCCAGCCGTATTTCGCCGAAAGCAGGGAGAGCGTGAGAAACGTATAACATACCACAGTTCTTCTAATAGAGACAAACACTAGGTGATTTAACCGTCAATGTAGTACAGCCCATTATTTAAGACTAAGAGTCTCGTGCGTTGGAACTGGCCTTCCATACAATGTAACTAAGAGGTGAAGAATCAAATTGGATCATAAATAAACTGTTCTTTTTACGGGTTATCCTAAGGGGTGATTTAAGACACGTAGTACAAAACGCGAACGCCAAGTTTAACATAAGAAAAAAGCGAATGTAACAGAAAGCAAAACACCTAGACGGCGAAGGTCAATATCGGTAGGAGACCAGACATAGCATCTATCTCCTTGGCTCATTCGGCCCATGTCTCAGCTGAGACAAATCTTAGTCGTCTCAGAAAATTTCTAAAGCGCAAAACCCAGGGTCTTCGAGACTGCCCTGCCGAGGATGCTCGAGCGTCTGATTCGCTCTTTATTCCGCCGTGCCAATCCAGCTAACCCTGTATTCGTCCCGCGCCCTGGCTGTGTAGCAGCGTTCAACTCGCCATTCCCCGTCAACCGTCATCATTGTTGCGAGGCAACACGCGAGAATTCCAACCCTCCACATCCTACCACTGCGATTGTAGGGCAGCAAGCGCAGTGCCATTTACTCAGTACGAAAGTGTCACATGGCCTGACAACAGCATCGATGCTGATCTCGGGGAGTTGAGCCACCGAGAGTAGGCAGGTGTGGGAAAGACGTCTCTGCAACCATCCCTTCAGACACAGTGTTTGAAGAACCAACCAAACAAACATGGTCCCTAATTCCCGCGCGTAGCATCTGAGGACGACAATGGCCTGTCAGCATGAGCATCTGTGGTTGATCATTAGTTCTGAACGAATCGTAGGACACTCTGAAACATCCGGTCAGCCCACTCCCCATACCAGCGACGAGAGAGAGGAGAGAACGGACACAGTGCGACACACAGCCGCGTTCTCTCACACTTCGAAAACACCCACAGGGTCCGACAGTTTCTCAATATTATCGGTCTTCATTAGGCAAGTGGTCGGGGTCGCTAGCTAGTGAAGGCGTGCGCCTCAGCCTCAAGGGTGCAACAGATAGCTGACAGGAAGTTCAGGCTGTTGTTTGAAGCGTAGCCGAGTGAAGCGGAGGATGAAGAGGTATTCACTGAAACACCTGACCAGTTACGACAACCCCAGCCATTGGAGAGAGCATTGGATGGCGCGAATTATGTAGCACGTGTCTTGCGCGTCATGCGCTCTGTGCGCGATGAGCGAAGATTCATTTTGCTATGTGACCACACACACACGACTACCCATCGATGCACTTTTGGGGGGGGGGAAGAAACACAAAATCAAGGCCACCATCATCTTTACATGAGTGACTTGGATACCAACCAATTCCTCCAACATGATCCTCGCATTAAGGCCATCAAAATGAAACAACAGTAACTTGGGTGGCCACCCTCCTGGATCCCCGGTTACACCTAAAACAAAAACTCATCACTTTCCTTTCCACCCACCCAAATAGAGAGTAAAAAATGCAGTAAAATGGAGAACTTTGCTGATATGATCAACTGAAGACAGAACTGTTTTCGTCTGCATCAACACTTCTCAAGAATGTCACTGTGGAACACACTCAGCGACGCTGACAGCAGTAGCAGGCCAAGTAGCCGTAGTGGGCAGCAGCAGCAATGTGACAGAGGCCTAATGGGTGACCTCTTGGCAATTTTTATTTTTAACCACCATCACCACATGCATTGTCAATCGCAGGGATACATACAACACGACAGAGACCAGCTTAAAGATCATGGTGCAGAGAGCGACTTATCTGCGCTCTCAAACCCCGATGTTTTTGGATGTGTTCCCCCTTCCGGACCCAATTGACTTCTGGTTATCCAAAATGATGAATGGCCCGACATCTGCTCGCCACGCCATAGAGGTGTTGTCCCAGCCGCATCAGCCAGCGTCATATCTGAGCGGACCTCATCACACGCTGGAGAGTCATTACAGACACAACGCATCCGGCTTTCCACATGATAATGTGGATCGTTTGTTATTTCCTCAAGGATGAATCAGCATGGATCTCTTGATGATGTTTGTGGCCCCAATTGCCGAGTGTCACCGATTAGTGCCGGTCTAACCTTTTTTCCACATTCCTCTTCAACAGAAATGGTCCACTTGAAAACTTTTCCTTATAAAATATCATTTCTTAATCTGCTATTTTTATTCTCAGTTTTCCCAACAGTATCATTATTGGCAGGTTTTACTGTGAAGGAGAACTGTAAAAGACAACCAATTTTCTCTCATGAACAAAACCACTCATTCATTTAACTTCACTTTCATCTTGTTAGCATTTTTTTTTGCTCGCTATTGTCCCAATAGTTATGAGGGGTCGATGTTTGCTATTGTAAGATACAGCATCTATATCATTGTTTCCTATTGAACGAGAAAGTGTCGCTTCTACAAGTGACGTTTCCAGACTTCCCCTCACAATTTTTAACAGTGGTCTGACAGGACGTCTGTTTTTATAATTTTTTGTGTAGAGAAGCGCGTTGGAGTTAGCTGGTGTAGATACAGCTAAAATCCATGGTCCTTTGGACACAGAAATGTGGCTTATGAGTGGCATTTCTCCCTCTACAATTTTTTTAACAGTGGCTTGAGGAACTCATTAGAGAGTAATAATTTTTTTGGTTTTGCGGTCCATGTGTGCTGTGAGAATACGCTATAATCATGTCCTTTGGAACATAATTTGTGGCCTCTAAGTGGCATTTCTTTTTCTTCCCTCACAAATTTTAACACAGTGGCTGAAAGGTCATTTTTATAATTTTTGGGGGTCATGTTGCTCGTGAAATACGAGCTATAATCATGGTCCTTTGGCAGAAATGTGCTTCTAAGTGCATTTCTCCCTCACATTTTTAACAGTGACGGAGAAGCCATTTTTAAATTTTTTGGGTCATGCTGCTTTGAAATGCAGCAATACTAACAGGTCCCCTATTAAAAAAAAAAGTTTTTTCTAACCAGACATTTGTTCCTTCACAATTGTCAATAGTGGGCTCAAGGTCAATTTTTTGAATTTTTTAGGAGGCATTTTGCTGTGAAATGCAGCTATACTAAATACAGGCTCCTTATTCAGAACTAAAAAATTATAGTTTCTAACAGACATTAGTTCTTACACAATTGTCTAAGAAGTATGGGCTTCAAGGTGATAGGTGCTGTCAGAAACGGTGAATAGGTAAAGGACACGGTTAATAGGCCTACATATTCAAAATGACTTGTTTTTGCAAGATGTTTTAACATAGCATAGCAATACCTGAAGTTAGACAACCCTTAATACAATTAAAAACAGAGAAACAAAGATGTGGTTGGCGATTCCCATTCTATTTAAAAAATGTGTTTTTCTCCTAGAATTAAAACTACTAAGAAAAACTTGCATGTACTAAAATACTGATTACAATATTCCTCTGAATTGTACTAGGGAGGTACAGAAAAACTTACCAGAACATGTAATTACCCAGACAGGGTTAGTCTAGGGCCAGTGAAAAAAAAATGGTGGGTTGAAGGGGACCCCTTTTTCCGGAACTTTTTAATCGGGGGGGTAATGCGGGTTTTGGGGGTTTCCATGCGGGTGGCCCAGGACGGGGTAGTCAAAATGTCCAGTAAAACCTTAAGTGGTGGTTGAAAAAACTCCTTTTTCCAACCCCCTTTTTTTAATTTGGGGTCATGCAGGTTTGGGACTCATGCTCCCATTCCAGGACAAGGATATTCAATGTCCGTTAAAAATAAAAGGGTTGGGGTTTAAATCTTTTTGCCTTCTGGACTTTTTTTAAATTTTTGGGTCATGGGAGGGTTTTAAAGGGGCATTTCTGTGGTTCAAAAAAGGGATAGTGTTTTTGGTTTTTTAGTTTGTTTTTTTTTTGTGGTTTTATAAAAATAGGGGTGTTGGCCCAACATGTAGCCTTTTCCAAATTTTACCCGTTGTGGAAGTTAATTCTAGCTTTCCCGCCCCTTTTTTTGGGGGGGTAAGAAGAAAGGGGGGTTTTCCCCTCCCAAGACTTTAAATTTGGTTAAACGGCGATTAAATTCTACTATCGGACTTTCGGAAAATAAGTTTTTTTAGTTGGGTAATTGAATATATCGACTATCGACCCGATGCGGGTAGTCAAAGTAATTTGCTCTTTCCCAGTGGCGGAAATGGGGCAGGTGTTTTAAACCCCAAACAAACCAATCTTTTGGAGCAATTTTAAAAATGCAAATGCATCCCCTTTTTTTTTTTTTTTTGAGCAACCCAAAGGATTCTTTGGGGATGGGGCGGGGGAATTACCAGAAATAACAAAGGATGGACCCCTTCAAGTGTTTAATTTATCCTTTAAGACTAACGGAAAATAAAAAAACGGGTGTGGCAATTGGGTCTTCGTTTACCCTTTGCCGTTTTTAATGAGTTTTTCGGTAAAAGATTTAATTTTTGCTATAAGGTTGGTTTACATAAATATTTTAAAAATGAAAAATAATGTTTGGGAAATTATAGGAAAAAAAAAACTGGGTGTCTTGAACAAATACAGATTGGAAGATATACCCTTGACAAATTTTAAAAAACCAAAAATTAGGAAACACCCCGATCCCGCAATAAAATTTATTGGATAAAAATTGGGGAAGAAAAGTAACCAAAAATAAAGAAATAGCACTCAAAGAAAACCCTCTTTTTAAAATTTAAAATGGGGGGAACACTGCTATTGCGAATTAAATTCTACAGGGAGTGTAATTAAAAACCCAGTGGACAAGGGGGGAAATATTGTATTTAAATAAAAGTGTTATGAGCAAAGGTTAAGAATTCTTTATGATTCAGAAAAATATAAGAGGCTTTAAAAGATCCCAACCCAAAGCGTTTTTGAAGGAATTTAAAAAAGGGTTTTGGACCCGGGAATTTGGAAAAAATGTATTACTGGGAGAGAAAAAAATTTATTTAAATGTGATCCCCCTTTTGTACCTTTTATGATTACCCCAAAAGTGATAAAGAGGTTGTGCCAAAACGGGGAAAACCCATAGTTAAGGTAGAAATAAATTTTAAAACAGGACCTAGCCTATGTTGATGGTTATGATGCCCTTTTTCACTGGCCCCCCTTGTATCTTAAAGATTGACATGGGAAGGGTTTTTTTGATCTAGTAATGGTGAAAAAACTTTTTGCAAGTTTAGATGAGAAGCCCTAAAAAGTAATCACATGGGGCCTGGGCCCCGAAAGCAATAAAATGTTTTTTTTAAACAAGAGGTATGCAATTAAGGAAATAATGACTTTGTTTTAGCTAATTTGGGTTTTGTTTTGACCCTAACTATTTTTTGTTTGATGGCACCTTTTACCCAGATAAAAGGGGGCAGCCCTGGGCAAGTTTTTTTGCGCCAAGCTTTGCAATTTATTTTTAGGTTGGGGGGGGATGTATTTTTTTTCTGAACACTTTCAATATTAAAAGATCGGATTTTATTTTGGGGCGTTTATTGATGTATATTGATTTTTTGGGACGGTAGTGAAGAATTATTCAAAAGGGCTTTGTATCTAGACTCAATGATAATGAAATTGGGATGAAATTCCCTTCGTAATTCACGAGGAAAATCATTTTTTGGATCTTCAAAAATTTTGTTAGAGAAAAAAGCGATCAGACAACTATTTTCGGAAAAAAAATACGGTACAATTGTTTGTTTCACTTTTTTTAGCTGCATACCTTCTCCTAAAAAAGGGGATTCCCTAGGCCAATTTTTTGGGTTTCAATGAAGAAAGTTTAAATTAAATGCAGTTTTTAGGCAAAAGGGGTTATTCCCAAAAAAAAATTTTTGGGGAAGCCATTTAAAAGGGCTTTGACTAGTGACAGAGGGGGCATTTATTAATCAGTAAACAAAGAAGGAAAAAAAAAATGATTTAATTGTTTTATAGGTCCTTTGTTTATAGACCAACGAAATGAGGGGTTTTATTAGAAGACCTTGGCACATTCTGAAAAACAGATCAGTCTCTTGAGGTGATTCCAAAAAATCCTAGTGTCAATATGAAAAGGGAAAAAATCTTAGGGATGAATTTGTGCTTTGTCACTTTGGGGAGTAGTAAAAAACATGGTTCAGTCCCGGGTTGGTTGGTCATTCCCCTTTGGTAACTGTTCATTTTGTCCTTTTTTTTGGAAAAATA